>CM023362.1:26519384-26651491 GCA_013282895.1 Eriosoma lanigerum | reverse complement strand
AAAAAAAATTATAATTTTGTAGAAATCTAATTTCTTTTGCTTGATAAATATGATAGCTCACTTCCTGAAGTTGGTATTTTAATCATATTTTAAATTAAACTAATATTAAATGACTTATTAAAATTTTCATTTGAATTCTTAGTAAAATTCAGTATTTTCAGCATAGAAAATATAAACCTTTATTATTGGACCTACTAACTTACGACGGCGTTTCCAATAATATAATATTTGTACTATTAATGTTGGAAATTCTAACTTCAATATTGGTTAATAAATTGTCATGTTATCAATATATCAATATTACATTATAACGTATATTTATTATGTCATACATATCGTAAACTGAAATAAAACGAATTTATCCATGGTATGAACACACAATGCATTATTCACTACTATTTTATTATCTTACACGATCTAACCGCATACGTTTATCTTTAAATAACCAGCTTCGTCTCACGTAAGATAAATCGGAACGTATTAACGTAAGCACTAGAGAGCTTCCATAAATTTCTTGGATAAAAATCAATTAATACACGCTGCTATCCTCTACAAATATATAAATCAAATGAACAGCCATCAGCCATCATTAGGTTTCGATCAAAATGATAAATCTGAACGGTAATATATTTCGGTATCAACTAAAACCGAATACTACGAACTGTCGTTTATAGTATTTGACAGTAATACGTAAAATCAATTAGGTATAATATATTATTGGGTTACATACTCTTTACTGTTTTTATATTATTTATATAATTATATGCGTTTGCTCTAATCAATTATTTTTGAATCGCTGACATAACAAATTATGTTGGTGACCTTAAACGTTTAGCAGAGCATTACCGAGTGTGCCGAACGTTGGTTGTTGAACAAACGCAGAGAAAAGAAGAAAACGCTGCTTTTTTTTTTTTTTTTGAATTTGTTTTTCAGTTTAATGTTGAGTTAAAAACTACGGCCACCGTAACGCGGTTATCAACCGGACCTAGCCGGCGGTGGTCGCGAGATATTTTCATGTAGGTTTTATAAATATGTAAAAATAAATACGTAGATAGGTCGCGATATCGTGTTGACAACACGAAAAAATGGCGCACGATTTGTGGACGTTACGACAATCGGCGACACGGTTCGTCATCGTCCGCAACGCGCGTTCGCGCGCCGGTCCAGCTCGCCGCCCCACCTGTTTCTCCTTCAAAACATTCCCATTGCTGTGTCGGAGTTACTGGTGGACGCGTTTTTTTTCGTATAATAATTTATAAAATGAAATATAGGTATATTTTATTTTCTGATACTTTTTTTATCGCTTTGTTATGCTAAGTTTTAGATTGATTGTAAATTTCTTTTTCAAAGTCTGTATATAATTATGCCATATATATATATATGTTAACATATTGTGTACATACACTAATAAGTATATAATATATTAATAACCACTGCACCGGAGCTAAGGGGGGGGAAGAGGGGACATTTGATCCCCCGTTAAATATGTCACGGAGCAATTTATAATTTTGCCCCCCCTGAAAATTTGTCATCATAGTTATACACTTAATACTTGAACATTTTAGAGTTATAGTTTAAATTTTAATTACATTTTTATTATTTTTAATATTTATATAATATAATATGTAATAAAATGAATTTTGAAAAGTCGTATAACAAATGAAATAAAAAAATGTAAAACATTAAAATTGTTTTTAATTTAAAATTCAAAATTAAATTAAGTAAAGACTATTAGTTTAATCAACAAAATAGTAATTAAACCTATTTTACAAAAATCAATAAGTATTTGTATTTTATTTTAATATACTATATATCATTATTTTCCTAAAATTTTTGCCCCCCACAAGAAAAATAGTTTCATGCGCCTCTGTTAATAACTTTAAAGATGGAACCTACAATATAATATAATCATCTATTACACAAAACTACATTTGGAAAACACTAGGATACATATCATTTAAATGATTATATGTTACTTAATGTTGAATCTGAAGATTTTGATGGCTTAAAAGATGATTTTATAAATTCCCAATTCAATGAACGAAAAATTAAAAGCTCAATAGTTGACGCGGATGTTACTCTTAACACAAATTATTTATTTAAAATACCAACATTTTAAAAATCCGGATCATTTAATAAGAAACTAAAAGTATACAATAATAATATTTTTAATTCTGTTGATAATGACCAAAGTATCAGGATTATCCTCAGTACAATCTGACATCATTACTCCAAACAACAAATTATTGTTGAGTAATTCTGAACATGAAAGGTAGTGGTAGTGGCGTATTTACAGGGGAGGTTCAGGGGTACTGGACCCCCTCCAGAACCAAAAAAAAAAAAATTTTCAGAAATTATTATAGGCAGAATAATTTAATTATTAAGCAGGTATAGATAATATAAACCACTGGACCTCCCCCCCAGAAAAAGAATGAAAATACGCCACTGGATTAAGGAATAATATAATTAAATTTAATAATATTGTTATTTCTACAATTCTATCTAACTATTTTATCAAATTAATATTTGTAGGTGTTTTAGTTTTAATTTTAAATTAATAGATTATCAACATTTTTTCATTCCATTATAGATACTATGTGCTATACTACATTTGTATCTACATTTACATGAATTTATTATTATTGTGTACAAAACATGTTTGTAATATATTTTTGTTTTCATTAAACTATTTATTTTAAATATTTTAACACTTAAAAGGTTTCTAACAAGGAAGTCTAATCTTACAAGTATAAAATATGAAAAGGAATCTTTAAAAAAGACAAGATTCTGCAACTAGTTTATTAGAAACAATACTTGATAAGTTATCAGATCCAACCCAATGCTTTTTAATTGTTTCTGAAATCTGATACTGATATATTTTATGCCATAATATGTATTGATAACAATTATGAACTTGAAAAAATGAAGAAAAACCAATGATAGATTAGTATATATGAACATATAGAAATCAAGTGGTAATTATTACTGTAATACACATTAAATTAGTTTTAAATTTAAACTAAATATTTATGTTTTAAGTTTTACCATTAAATCGGTTAGTAGGCAATACATTGTAAGAAACCATAGGAAAAATAATGCAAAAGTAATTTTTGGATAACTTTCATTCGAACTATTCCCATATAGGATTTAAAGACAAGAGCCAATTTTCAACACTGCAACATTAATTTAATTTTTGATATGAAAAAATTTTTTAGTTATTAATGGTTATTTGTGTTAAATTATCTTATGTGAAATTAAATTCTTAAATTTCTGTTTGTAAAATCTATACGTAAAATGAAAAAGTTCAAAGATACAAAAATGTGGTAAAACCAATTAAATTATGTATGGTCGAAGCTCCATCGAGTATTAAAAGCACTTAAAACAATAATAAATGATATTACAATATTAAATATATATTATATACTATAATTTCTTACTAAAGGTAATCTTAATATTATAATAAAGTATATAATATTATTATTTGTAATTTTAAATAGTTTAAAAAAAAAATTATAATACCTACATATATATATATTGAACATCTAAGTATTTATATATAATATAATATATATCCAAAATGGTTAAATTGAAACAAATTAAAGATATTTTGAAAATATAAGCAATATAATTATTGAACATTACTATAATATTTATGTGGAAATATATAAAAAATATTATTCTAAAATAATTTAGAAATATAAACGAATGAATACAAATAAAATATTCAAACAATATTTTATTTACAGTCAAAAAGTGATTAATATTATGTCCATATATAAAAATTAAATGAGAAATATAAATAATCTCGCTATAAGAATATTTTGGTGAAATTATTTATTAAACATTGTACAAATATTTTTTTGCTATTCGAGTCACCCTGAGACGCGTAAACGATCGATTTGATCATCCGTCATTTTATAATCCATAAACACCCATCCGTCCCAAGGACAACCATTAGTCAAGGCGTACCGCAGGCAAATATCGTGTCCATTGGCCGCTGCAACCTCGCAAGTGGACATGTCCCACTGACACCCATTACTGTGCGCGTATCGCAGACACTCAAGATATCCACCTTCAGCGGCAGCCTCGCACGTAGATGAGTCCCACGGACAACCGTTTTCGTGCAAATACATTAAGCACTGCAGTTGTCCGCGAGCCGCAGCAGCCTGACATGTGTTACCGTCCCACGGACAACCGTTTTGGTGCGCGTACCGCAACGCGTCAATTTGTCCCGCGGCTGCTGCACTTTCGCATGTCCCTTCATCCCACTGACACCCGTTCGTGTGCGCGTACTCCAGGACCTCCATGTGACCGCCTTGCGCTGCTTTCCGGCACACCGCTTCATCCCAAGGACAACCTCGTTCGCGTGCGTATTTCAAAATGGACAGGTGCCCATTGGCAGCCGCGTTCTCGCACACCAACTCGTCCCACGAACAACCTCCGTCACGAGCGTACACCAAACATTCGATTTGCCCGTTTAGAGCTGCTTGTTCGCAAATCGCAGTTGTCCACGGGAAATTGCACCGTTCTTGAGCAAACATCAAACACTGTAGGTGGCCATTAAATGATGCTTTTTCTGCAAACGACATTTGCGAGATACAGCCCACTACCGCTACGGAAAATTTAGAAACATATTTATATATTATACATATATGGTTTAAATATTTCTACTGATATTATATAATAATAAAGCTAAAATATATAATATCTAACTATAACGCATAATATTTTATAGTAACATTAATTTAAGGTTGTTTATATTGTAATGAATTATTTATTAATTAAGCAGGTACATTGGCATATTTGAACTATATAGTTATATGATATTATATAATGTATAACAAGACACAAGTTAAAATATTTGTTATTTAGTAAAAGAAAACATAATTTGAAATTTTGAAAATGAAATTATTTTTTTAATCTCTCACGAGTCTAATTTAATTACATATCAATTTTAAATTAATTATTATACACATTTTAATACATATTGTTAACCTAACACCAACAATCAATAGATTAATAACTCAATTGTCAATATATTGAATCTTTAAATTTATAATAAATATATATTTCATATAATTATGACCATAAATGTGAAAAAGAAATTAAACTTATCATTTGAAGTGTATTTTATTATATCTGTTTCTATACTTACCACCATAGAATAAGTCGTCTGTTTTATAATCGTCGCATTTAGTATTAAAATAATCTGTTTTATTTTTAATATAACGTAATATATCTATACAACATGATTTCACATCAATTTTAAGTGTTTCTAGTTTGTTGTAAAACATCTTTTCGTTTTCTTCGCACACACAGAAGGATAACTTTGCTAATGAAAACATTTTCCTGATGTTAAAACATATAAATAATACAAAATATATTAATACGATAACACGATAGTAAAATATATTATAATTAAATCATTTAAATTTAAACATTATTGTAAATACATTTTAGATATTATCAAAAGCTGTGGTTAATGGGTAATAAAAATTCTACTTTATACAAATTCTGATAGTAAAATCAACATATTATATTATTACAAATATTATAATAATCACAATGAGTAATGAAAACAGAAAGGCCAAACACTATAATGTATACTAGGAACATTAATAATGAAAAAATAAATATGACAATCGATACAAGTGCAAATATAAATAGCATTTATACTTAAAACAAATCAACTAAACAAAAAAATATCAATTATTAGGTTATTTAACCTAAAATTATTAAGAATTATAAATATTGAATTAAAAATAAATGAAAATACATTTCAAATACCTGCTTGCGTAATAGAAATTCTATGTTGCACGATCATTTTAGGTTATTCATTTTCAGATACAATTAAAACCGAAATTAGATTCCTATAGAAAATGAATTCTGAATAATAATATTAAAACACTAATAATGAAAAATAAATTCTCTGAAAATTGAAATACTATATAACATTTATAAATAAAATATTACGTTATATCGACAAGTACGAAAAAAGTAGATTATTGATTAATCCATTGCATGATTTTCCTACAATGTGTTACAATAAAAACAAATGTTTAATAGATGCCTTATTTCTTGAAAGGTTAGTGAGTAAGCAGTTTAAATTTCACCTTTTAGGAGATAATATTTACTAGAATATATAATAACTGTTATAGATTGTATTCGGTAGCTAAATAATATTAAATTTATAATATAAAAAATAATAAAATGCTTACAATTTTGTTCTTCAATATATTGTCGCACGTAGAAAAAAATGAATTATTATTATGTATCAATATGATATTAGTGAATTCGAAATAAAAATAAATATGTGTAATGAAATAATGAAATAGATCACACTTAAAACGCAAGAGAGAATAAATACAAAAAATTTACAAAATCAATAAAAAAAACCACATGACATTGTCCAATTGTTGTCTTAAATTCTAAATGGCAAATGAATGTGAAATAATATTATCGCGTAAAATTGTAGGTTATGCTACGTCATGCAAATTGACAGTTTAGCCTTGGCCGCAGACACAAACTAAAATGGCAGGACTGTAACTATTGACTGGAGGAGTGCGCAGTAACGGTAATCAAATGTTTCTCGATTCGTATACTTGGTTTTCGATCGCCATCTATTAATTAAATTTATTATAAAATATCTTGTTGATATGCGCAATAATTATAATATACTTTCATTAACAACAAAAACTACGTCTTTACTATAGCTGTAGAAAAATATATGTAATGATATTGGATATTATTTACATTTTATTATTTAATATCGTAATAATCAATGTTGTGCACTAACGAGTTAAAAAGTTAACGTTACGTTACTTTTAACTAAGTTATAGAGTAACGATATAATTTTTTTTAAGTTTAAGTTTTAACTTAACGAGTTACATTTGTTGTAAATTACCAAGTTATTTTCCGTTAATATTATTTTATTGACGTTAAGTTAAAACTTTCAAATGTACTTTTATAGAAAATTAATGTTTTTATATTTATTTAAATATCTAATTATATTACATTTTATATTTATATACAATATTGAATATAGACTACTTTATAAATACTTAAAGATAACTTTAAGATTATACTTTAAACTACTTTAGTCTCTCTGTGATTATCCTTTAAATATTTTTAACAGAATTAATAATTCTGTAGTCCGCACTCCATTTTATATTAGTGCTATGAATATAATTGCTGTAATTAAAATACCTAACAGTATAGCCATTGAAGTACAGAATATTATTTTAAAAATTAATAGTTTTCTTATTATTATACAGTATATATCTAATATATATGTAAAATTATGTTATTATAATATAGTATAACATTATTTGTATAATGATCTTAAAATTGGAAACAGAAGTCATTGAACAATAAAATCTCTATTAAGAGTAAGTAGGTGCACAAAGCATACTAACACTGGAAACTTCACTGATTTATGTTTATGTTTATTCATTATTCAATTATCGTTAATTATTGTTATTTTTGTTAATAAAATAGATATGTTTTTGGGTTTATAAATTATTAAACTAAATTTTTTTTAAACTTTTTAACTATGTTAAGTTACTTTTTTTCAATTAAGTTTTAACGTTTAACCTATCTGAAGAATTTCTAATTAACTTAACTGCACGAGTTAAAAAAATAATTAATTTGCCCAACTTTGCTTTACGTGCGTTATCTAGTTAAATGCGACCATTAGTTATACGTTTTTACTATTTTGTTAAAAGATCATTGTCCTAATGTTATTATTTTTGTAAATGCTTGCTTAAGTTATTTTATAATTCATTTGTTGTCAATCGTATATAAAATGTACCAATATTATATACTACTAAACACATGTGTAAATATAATATTACATGTGTAATTGGGTTGTCAAATCCGTTAAATTCAAATAAATAATTAAATCAACTATTGGCCGTTTTCGTTACATAACAAATCGGCTCTTGGATATGCAAATGAAAGAAATGGAAGCAAATATGAGTGAAGAATGGAGTAAGTTTTGCCACATGAGTCTTCTGCGACGTCAGATGGAACTTTCGAAAATGAAAACAGTTCTATGACATATCCAATTCTAGAGAGACGTATATCACCGTGCCCGGTTTCCCAAGACAACTACGAACTTTTTGAAGATTTTTTTTCAAACATTCAACACATAATAATTACAATAAATATAATTATATAATAGATACAATAATTCAGAGAGTCAAAACGGATTTTAATATTTCGAATTATTTTCTGATTGTTATCTGAATAGTTTCTATGGTTGTAATTTATTATTATTTTTTTCCAATCAACACTTACGAACTTATTCAATTTACTTTTCTATTTTGTTACGGTTAAACGTTTATTTTTCAGGCACTCATATAATATTAACTATAATATTATAATTTTAATTTAAAACGCATTTTCTTTAGGAGAAAAATAGTTATTACTAGAAAAACTACACTAATTTGATTTTCTGTATCTTTAAAAATCTAAAACAACCGAAAGATCGTCTTTTTCAAAGATACTATGAAAGTTATTTAAAACCATTGAACCTATATAAAAAATGTTTTTAAAAATAATATTATAAGCAAGTCAAAAGCGATGATGACATATCGAAACTACGGTGTAGGTAATAATCACCAAGTTTTAATAGTCTTAAATCGTTACTACGATATTATTATTATAATATTTCAGTAATTAATAAAATAAGTAAACGCTTATATAATAGTAATTTAACAAATCTTTAGTGACATATTAAAAAAAATATATAAGAAACTTACAATTTTCAAAATATTACATTTATTATATTTTGATGAAGTAATATATTTATTATAAGTATTATGGTTTATAGTTTTTAATAAAAAAACTGTAAATTTGATTAAATATTAACTATAAAATTATAATTATACATTTTCAAATTATTAACATTTATTTTTAGTCTGAAAATATAATTCTAATTATAAAACTACTATATATTTTTAGGTGAAATGATATATTTATACTTATAAATAATTGATCATAATATACTTTTTAACCATCATTAAACAATACTACCTATATACGTGGTTATTGTTGTTGTATTTTTGTGGTAATTTTGTTTACCACCGAAGAAAACTACTGAAAAATTAAAAAGTTAACCTATCTGGAGGGTACTTACAAATCTACAATTCGCATAAAATTCTCTATCAAAAATCAATCTCGTTCAAAGTGATCTGACTATGTTTTTGTAATACTAAAAAGTGAAATATATTTCAATGGAATATTAGAATCAATAAGATCAAAGTGGACATTTGGAATAAACTCGTATACCTAATAGATGATCGATGGGCGTATTTATGTTTATTGAACATTAATTTATTACATTATAAACTGCGCTTTTTTATTACCGTTATTTATATATCAAAAAAAGGAAACGATTGCGACGAAAAAAATACGTAATACGTTATAGGTACTTATCCTACCTACTAAAAAAAAAAAATAGTGTAGAAAACGAAAAACACATTAAAAAAAAAAAAACATAAATTAATAAATAAGAGACGCCGTAGTAACTGCGATCGTTGTCTTTTTCGTATTTACACAATATATTCGATCGTTTCCCGGATCAATCGTTGTCTGCAAATCATCGTTATTTTATGATAAATCTTTCGATGGATCACCGTCAGACGAGTGGCGCGTCGATCCCGTGTAGTACGCCGTTGGTGGCCGGCACGTTTCGGACCAAAACTTGGGCAACTCCTCCGTTCAACCGTATTCTACCTGCACAATTGTAACAATAATATTATTATAAATGAATGAGTAAATAATGATAATAATAAACAAATGAATAATTTACAATCATTACCGATCGTGATCAATATTATGATTTATAAACGATACGAATCGATAAGGATAATTTTTCGTTTAGTAATTAAAATCATTTTATTCTGAAATCACGTGGTGTTCATCGCTAGGGGGCCAAAATATGAAGTCGAAAATGCGTGTGATTCGTCAATACTTAGTATTATTATTAGTTTGTATACACAAAATGTAGGAATATCTCGAATATTATATTTGTATCCTAACTATTGCTTATGGTGATTTTAATATTATAAAATCGTAAAATACCAAAAATCGTTTGTATCACAGTTTCATTTTTTTTTTTTTTTTCATAACGCATGCAAACTTGTAAAAATCGTAATTTATTCATAGAACTCGAGGATTTTTTATTTAAACTACGAGGTGTTAATTTTACAATATTTATTGGCATTAGAGTGAAACGAATTAACGAATGGTATAAAGAATTAATTATACCGATCATAAATAAACTTATTTGTGTAGTGTATATTGATAATAAACTAATAAATTGCCAAAATTGAAAATATACTCGTTCCATTTATTTTAATATATAAATTAATTCATTTCTTTAATTACTTAATAATTTTAAGTTATTTTAGGATATTTATGTTAAATTGAAGTAATTTTTCATTAACGATAACTAAAATATAACAGTAATTAAAAATACATTTTAAAAAATGCATATTTTCATGTTACTTTCAATTTTATTCATGTTTTATTTTAAGTATACCTATATTGATAAATTTAAAATGATTAAAATATGAATCTGTTGTTATTGCAAGTTAAATTAAATATAAAAAATATTTTTATTTTCTCTAAAAAGAAACTAAAAAATAATTTTTAATTTTTAACTCGTTAATGCCCAGCTTTGAGTAAAAATAAAGTAGTTTAAACGTGATATTTTTTCGAAATTCTGTTTTTAATGAGAATACATTTTTTTTTTGTACATATAACTTGACCTAACCGCTAACCTATAACGCTAACCTAAATAGGCATAACGAAATCGCATTATTATTTTTTTTTTACTAATTAAAAATAATTAAACCTATTTATTTAGTAAAAATAGTACAAAAACTTTTTTTCTATTCGGAATAATTTCATAAATTATTATTATTACTTTTTATTTGCTTTGTGATTTATGGATTAAACTATTTAGATTATGACCTACGGTATGGTGATTTCAGATCTCTATTACCACACAAGCGAGATACGATTTTATGTTTAGGTATACCTTCTGTGTAAAAACTTTTTTTTAATGCACATTTGCACATATAGATAAAGTGATAGACCTTGTTTTTTATTAGTAATTGTACATAAATTTATGGGATCTAATTAGTTTTTTAAGTTGTTCTAACGGTTAAGTCATCTAGTCTAAAGTCTAACCATAATTTCTGATAAGGATTTAAAAAACGACTAGCATCAGTTGCGGGAAAATTGATGGAGAATAAGCGGAGATGGTTTGGAAATGATCTGAGGAGAGCTAGTTTAAAGGCATTGAGAGTTGTTATGGAAATAAAAGTTAAGAGGGGAATAGAGAATGATGGAAATATAGTTGGTGTAAATAGACGATAGATATGAGATCGAGATCTATGGAGATGTAAAACTGTGGTTGTCGACAGGTTGTATTCAGGGAATGCATAAGGCGAGATAGAATATCGTTTGTGTCGCACGAAACACGAATTCGTAAAACATTTTTATTTCTGTTGGAACCCATCACAAATAAATTTGTGCAACGTTATAATCGACATCGACGTTGTGACATTACCAGAATCCTTGTATACGGTCAGCTGGTAGAACCGTGGTTTATCGCCATCGTCCGACCGTGGTAACGTCAAATTTCCGTCGCCGTTGTTCGACGCGTCAGCGTCTTCGCCGCCGCCGCCTCCGTCGTATTCGCCATACGCCTCCGACGCTCCAGGATCTCCAGATTCTCCACCGGAGAGCCGATACGCGGTGTCCTTGACCTGGTAGAACCGCAAACCGGCCGTGAACATTGGTGGGTCACCGGGCCCGGCCAACACCACGTGGCTGAGCACGAACCTATCGGCCACGCGACGCAGGCGGTCGGACTTTCTGAGACCCACGTCGTCCCGGAGCAGCTTGTCCATAATGGAACCGCTGGCACTGTGATTTCCGGAACCGCGTCGCGGGCGAAACGCATCGTCCACGGGCGCGAATACCGTCACCGTCCGCGAGCCTATCGTGTTCAACATAGAAATGTTTTAATTTCGTGTGAAATATACTTGTTTAAAGCAGTGGCTAATAATGGAATTTATGGACAACTTAATTTCCAAAATTGTATTTTGCATTATAATAATAATATGTAATATTTTTATAATTTCGATTAAAAATAAAATATTTTTTAAATTTTTTTAATTTTTACAAAGATGTTTTTTTTTTTAATTGTCCGATTACCAAAAATAAGGTATGCTTTCTGTAGAAAATTGCAACTACTTGGTACTTTATTAAGCTCATTTTTCGAATTTCTCAAAAGTTTTTCCCTAAGAGAAGAAAAACTACTAATTACAATAGCCGTAATTTTTGATTTTTGATTTCGAGATAACTAATTGAGTTTTGATCGTAGGGACTTAAAACATTTTTTTTGTGTACTAACATAGGTAATATTTACGTGTGAAATTTAGGAATGGATTATCAGCATAATATATTGAGATTCGTTCAGAATCGTATTTTCTAATGCTATATCATCGTAATTATAATAAACCACTAATTTTTCCGAGGACCGAAGGGACGAACGTCTTAAATTGACCTCCACATTGTTTTTTTTTTTTTTTTTTGTGCATTAAAAAGAGCAATAATACTTTCGAGCCCGGTTAGGAAGAAAAAAAAATTAATAATTTTTCAACCGTACCGGTGAGCAGGTCCCGGACGCCGGTCGAACAGTACTCGTCCACAGCTCTCAGGAACACGTTGTACCGGTGCTGTCGGTCGGACCTCATCGTGGCCAGCACGTCGCCCACGGGCAACGGGAACAGCACGCGGTCGACGGCGTGCCCGACGGCCAATACTTGTTGATTCGCCGCGACCGTCCCGCCGGGCGCGAGTACCATGTCTCTGCGCTGCTGGTGGCTAACGTCGTCCGCGGATACTGCGCCGTCGCCGGTGGCCGGAACGACGTCGTCCAACACGCGAGCTCCGTTCACGGTGAGCACCTGAAACACGCATAGGAGTCGCGCGGTAATGTTTAAGTGGTCGATTTGTACTAAACGTGTTTTAGTTATTTATTCCGTTTATTAATCGGTTATCCGAGTGAGTTAAGTGAGACAAATTATTGTTTCCGTGCAAAATTAAACGCGACATGTTAAATTGTGTTTTTTCCAAAATTAAGATTTTAATTTCATCAATATAATACAATATTTTAATGCTGTTTTCGAAAAACCAATAGTATATTACTGTTATGTAATCTTTAAGTTTTAATGTAAAACAAAAATATTTTCAAAAATCATCTGGTTTAAGCATAGACGGTAAGGTAAATGAACAAGTTTTTTAAAATTAATAATAAAAAAAAAAAACCAATAGTATAATAAGGTAAATTTATGGAAAATCAAAGGCCATTTAAAAAGTAAAATATTATAACGGAGACCCTAAAGTTTCGGGTTTGTTAGATAGTTAAATAGAATGTTTTAAACGTTTTGCATACGAAGAAGACAACCATGCCAAAAACACATATTTCAACAAAAATTAGTTTCCGCGATTTTTACTGTTTTTATCGCTATTTTCGTGTAGTAAAATGGAATTTTGCACAATTAAAATGTTTCACGCGGGAAGGAAACCTACAATGAATGGCCACAATCATATTGTTTTAGGCTGCAATATACAATACAGGTAAAAATATTATCTGTGCATCTATAGAGACAAATTTCTCGATTCAACACATCAATTCAAAAAAATTAATTAATATTTTAATTTCTGAAGTAATTTTTAAAAAAAACCTGTGCTAATATCACAGATAAAATTATTAATTTGTCATATTTCTGGTTTATTTCAAATATAAAATTATTAAGTGTCTAGCGTTTTATGCAAAGTACTCCAATATCCATATTGCTAGTAACACATTTTAAAATAATAATAACTACTAACTAGATGACTATTAGTTATAATTTATAATCATTAAACTGAATTATTATTTTTTTTCAATTTACTCAGTTTATCAGAGTTAATAAATCATTATTTTCCACTTGTAACGAATTATGTGATGGATAACAAAAATATGTTAGCATTAGCAAATTATAATTTTGCCCCCCTGAAAATTTGTCATTATAGTTATACACTTAATACATAAACGTTTTAGAGTCATAGTTTATATTTAAATTACATTTTTATTATTTTTAATATTTAAATAATATAATATGTAATAAAATGAATTTTGAAAAGTTGTATAAGCAGTATGACAAATAAAATTAAAAAATGTAAAACAATAAAATTGTTTTTAATTTTAAATTTAAAATTAAATTAGGTAAATAAGACTATTAGTCTAATCTACAAAATAGTAGTTAAACCTATTTTACAAAAATCAATAAGTATTTGTATTTTATTTTAATATACTATATTTCATGATTTTCCTTAAATTTTTGCCCCCTTCCCCTCAAGAAAAACAGTTCCTGCGCTACTTTTTATATCGATCGGTTTACTTATTTTAATAATTTTAGTGTAAAAATGTTTTTATTATTAATTTTCGAGGAAAACGGATTCTCTCTCTCTCGGTTCGAGTTCGACCAAATTCTATAGGTACTATATAATATATTGTCTATAATATTATTATTTTAATCACTTCAATGTCGTTCCACCGGTTGTCGTATAACTGCCGAGCGTATAAGTTTGCCCGGAGCTGAGTGCCCGCCAAGCTGACGCCGGTCATTTCGTCTCCCGCCATCAAGTCTGCCACCTTGAACGCTCCGGGAACGACGTGATGCAACAAGAGCTGCAAAAATCGTTTAAAATCAAACAAATATTTTTTTTTTTCATATTATTATTGTTACTTTTAATAAAAGTCAATTACCCCGATCAGCAAGCGCGGATTCTCGCGGAATTTATCCTCTGCGCGATCCGGACCGCCGAGTTGGACCAGCAGTGCCCGGAACGCCTTGTCCGTTGGCACGAACAGTGTGAATGGACCTAAACGACGACGATAACGATTATCAGTATAGTTATTAATAGTTAATTTACTTATTGTCGAATTTCTAGAAGAATATAAACCGTGTTTTAACGTTGCGGGCTTATTAATATATTACATTTTTAAACAAACTATAAATAATTTTAAAACAAAAATATTCGATAAAAACTCAACGTATGAGTACAGTTTATATTCTCATCTAAACATTGTATTCTAATATTAATTATAAACAGTGCTTGACTTGGGAGAAAAGTAGTTAAGGAACTTTAGCTATTTTTTAAAAAAAAAAATAGTGTCGCTAGTATTTTAATATCCCTCATATTACACGGGGGGGGGGCTTCACCCTCAACTAACGCTTTTACGGTCCCTTAATAAACATTAATATAAAACCACTAAACACGTATCATAACAAAACTTAATAATATAATAATTGTTTAGGTATTTAACTATCATTGTTTGCTACTTATAAGTTATCACGTATCCGATATTCAAATCAATACATTTTGTAAGATTTATATATATAACACAAAAGTATAAGTTGAATTATTTGATAAAAATAGATAATCTTAAATAACAATCCGTCCCATGCGTTCTCATTTAAAAAAGAAATAGGGTTATGCTAAAATTTTTAAAAAAATTATTTGAGGTACTCAATCCCATCGCGTCCCTCTCAAATCAAACGATGATTATAAATAAAATATACAATATCGTATTTAGAACGTGTGTTTCTCGATTTGACATGTTATGCGTATCTAAGACGTACGTGGTCGAATATTATACTTATTGTGGTTTCAGAAAATGATTGTTTTTGTGTTTTGAGAAAATATTACAAAATACTCAAAATTCGACAAATTATCCATTAACTATTTATGATTTAAAATTCCGACTTGATTATCGTTAAAACGTGAAAAATAATAAATATATTACGAATGTTAAACGTATTTTTTTTTGTTCACATTTTTAAAATTATAATAATAATTAATAGTAACATTATTTAACGTGTACACTTAATTTTACTTGTTCGCATTTATGATTATTCTATATCTATACCATACTTTCTCTTTATATTTGTAATTAATATTTACTTATTCAATATTACGGTAACGTTATCGAAGAAAATCGAAAACATATATTTTGAAATAATTCGTAAAATAAATTTTATGACCGAATTTTGATAAAACAAGGAAAAGTTATGTTAAATATTTCATTCTTTACCAGTTTCTTCGAGCACCGCGTCGACACCAGCTTGTCGCATGTACTTGGCCATCGCGTAATAACCACGGCGACGTAGGGCACTGCTGAAAATGCCTTCCTTTGGGGCCTTGTTGTTGTGAGACAACGTCGTGTTTGCCAGTAACGTAGTTGACGAGGCGACGGCCGGCGTCGGGCGATACTGTTGTTGTTGTTGTTTATGTTGTTGGTTGTGATTGTGATGGTACCGGTTCTGGTGTTGTTGCTGTCCCTCGCCACCGCCGGCGGTCGTAGTGGTGGCGACAGCGGCAATGGTCGGCACGGCGGTGGGCAGGAAAAAGTTCTGGTGGTGATGCCGTTGAGTCGACACGGCGGCGGTGGTGATTTGCGGCGTCACGGTGGGATAGTACGACGTGGACACCTGCGGTTCGCGGTGTTTGTTGGACGAGGTCGGCAGTGGAGCCCTGGCCGTGGTGCTGGCCGCCACGACGTTGTCCGGCCCAACGACGTTCGAGGACGCCGCGGCCGGAGCCGAGCCCGTGGGCAGTCGGAGCTCGCCGCGGTTAAGCTTGTCCACCAGTTGCTGGAGCTGTTCGTCGTCTGCCGCGGCCACGGCCGAACCCGACTCTTCGGCGCCGGACGCCGGAGGGCCGTGCTGCTTCTTCTCGATGCCGCGCACGCGCACCGTGCCGTCCGGCCGCTCCTCCAATATGACGAACGTGACGGGTTTCTTTTTGGCTGGCGCCTGTGGCTCCGCGGCGACGCTCGCTGCGGATGACGCGCCGACGCCGGCGATCGCGTCGCCGCCACCTTTACCGCCGACCCCGTCCACGCCGCCTGCCCGTATTATCTCGTACTGGGCTACCCCGGGGGGCAACACTTGCCGGGCCAGCTGTTCCAGCTGTTGTTGTTCGCTGACGGTCCAGGGCTGTTTTTGTTGTTGTGTGACGACCGCGGGCTGCGGAGTCGTGGTCGGAACCGGCGGTTTCTGGTGGACGACCACCGTCTTGACGATCGTGTTCCTGTTGCCACCGGCGGCGGCGGCGTTAGCGGAGCTCGTCTCCACCTGTTGTTGTACACGGTTCTGGGACGAACCTGTACCGCTGCCGATTTGCACGTAACGCACGTGATCGTTGGACGCCGAGACGGTGATGTGCGTCGGACGGTGGTGATTTCCCGACGGACTAATGGCACCGACGTCTTTCAGCGAATTGAGTATGGTGAAATTTCCAGCGACGCCGGCGCCCGCCACGGCCGTTAACTGTTGTCGAATCTGATGTTCGATGTCTGGGTCCACGACGTCACCGCCGAGCCCGAGTACGGTCGAAGGGTCCTGTTGTTGATGTTGGTGTGGGTAATACTGTTGTTGTTGTTGGTTGTTGGCAGTCGTCATCGGAACCGGAGCAGACGACGTCGGAGTAGTGACAAAGTGCTGTTGGTCGTATAGTATTGTCGGGACCATCGAGGTCGTAGTCGTCGACTGCGGTGGTGGCTGATAGTATTGTTGTGTTTGTTGTTGACGGTGGTTGTAGTGAGATTGCGAGACGGTCGCGTCCGACGGCGGTGGCGAAACGTACGGCGACAACGACAAATGTTGTTGTTGTTGCTGTCGGTTGTTATTGTTGTTGTACAATTGCGGTGGTTGTGGTTGTGGCTGCCAATCACCGCTGCTTCCGACGGACCTTTGTTTCCCGTCTCGGTCGTCGGCGGCTGCGGCTGCGGCGGCGGCGGTGGTGTCTTCATCCTCTACGCCGTTGATCTGCAACAGTTGCTGAAGCTGGTCGATGGCCGGTTCCGGCTGTGGCCGAGCGGTCGGCGACGGTGCCGTCCACCATTGGTGTTGCTGCTGCTGGTTGTGCCGGCGGATATCGTCGAGTATGTGCACCTGTTGCGCGGCCGAAAGCTTGTGTGGCGGTTGCGGTACAGCAGGACGGGAGTATGGTTCGAAATCGTAGTCGTCGCCGGTATAAGATTCTGACGGTCCGGTCGCAAAGTCCCGTTGTTGCTTCTGAATGTGACGACGACATGATGAAAATGTGAAAATAAATAAACATTATTAGAAAATAATATAATTTTATTTATCAAATAAATTGGAATATTGTCAGCGATATACCATAATTAAATTAACAAAACAATTGTTTTAACTTTTAGTTATAACTTTGTGTTTCTTAGGGTTTGTTTAGGGATCGGCGAAAACAATATGATTTCACACGTATAATAAATAAATTAAATTTCACACTTGACTTAACTAAAAATTACGAAATTTAATTAATTATTAAATTGAACTTTTCCTATTAGGTAACTCAGTTTAATGGAATATTTTGCTAACACAGCATTATAATTAATTTAGCAAATTAAGCAACATATTTTAATAATATATTTCATCTAATTAATTAGCATATAAAAATACACTATTCTAAAACAATTAACTTCAAAGAAAATCTAATTTTCGAGAATGTTATTTATTTAAGTAACTATAATTGTTTGACTTATTAGCTAATTAACTAATTTGATTTAATTCTCCTAATTATTAAATTTATTTTTCATTTAACTTTTTTGGAATATTTCATATTTTTGATTTTTGTGTGCAATTTTGCATGCATTTATTATTACTTATTTTAGGTCCTACAATTTCAGAACCCAATTATTTCTATACCTATTAAATGAGATAACTAAATACTTTTTATCATTGCAGTCTGAGATGAACTAATTGAAAAGTTATATTTTTCAAAGCTTTTCATACTCAACTAATCAATTTGTTTTATTTATTTTATCATTAAGTAAATAAAAACGTATCCATATTTAACTGATATGACGACATTTTATTGGGTTAAAAAATGTTTTGCTTATTATCATTAAAATATGGAATTGGAGTTAGACAAAAAGATCGATTTCAAGGGAACTTATTGATTTTCACAAATCAATTTAAAACTAGTTTTGACCGTTTTATTTATATCTCTTAGATTAAATCGGATTCTATTAAAATCCAATGATATGTTCAACATTTTAAAAACCTTGTTTAATTTGTCAGTCGTTTTTTGACGCAATGACACTATATTATAAAGAAACATACAAGTTATAAATGTTACGAAAAATAATTATATAGGTATAATAATAAAAAAAAAAAACGCGCGCGTGCGACCGTTTTCGAAAAACAAACATTAAGTATATGTCGCGTACACAATATTATTATCTATATCGCTTTTCCTTTTGTACCACCTACCCATGCAAATTACACTTGTTATTATTATTATCGTCGTTTACGTACCTATTATTATGTATGCTGTAAACATGCATTTTAAATACGATGTTATATATATATATATATATATATGAAAAAAAAAATATATAAAATAATTTTTAGACTAACGAGCGATATTATGAACGCGTGAAAGGGAAATTTCTCGTGCGAACACCGTGGGACTGTTGTTAAATAATACATGACGACTATATGCGATCTTTATCGGTCGTACGACAATTACGACTTGACAGATACGTACTGTAATATATAATGCGTACCTACTGTTATTGTTGTACGGTTATATTGTCTATTATATTGGCACGGGACGGGGGCGAGAGTATAATAGAGATCTAGAGATCGAGAGCAGATGTCGCGTTCAGTGATCTGCCGTTTATGTAATTAAATTTTTTTCCACATTTATATTTCAGTTTGGTCGTATAATAATGTACAATGTAAGTATATTGGTAATTTTGGGTAAACATCGCACTTGCCACGTGTGTGACGAAATCATGACGACACGCGTAAATTTGATCGTAAAACATTTGATTTTATTGCTCGTAAATTACATCAATCAGACGTTACCCGAAACGAGACAACGACAGTAATGGGCACCACAATAGTTGGTGTGCATAAATAACTCGGTAGGTAGTTTTAAGCTGATGCATAGTACAATTCGTCTGTTTTTTTTTTTTTTTTTTTTATCGTAAATTTACAATGTTCCTTCAGTCTACGGAGAGATTAGTGGTGAAATGTTATATTATAATTATGATTTATTCAAAAAAATAATTTTAAACGAAGTTCAGTCAGATATAAGTACAATTAACTGATAATATTTCTATTTATAAATATTCTTTATTTATCAAATAAAGTTCCACAGAAAAATTAGTTATCTTAAAATAATGATATTTAAGTTCGTTAAAATTACCAGCTTCCGTGAATTTTGCAGTTTTTCAACCATTTTTCGGTAGTTTTTAGAAAACTTTTGATAAATTTGAAAAATTAGCTAATATACAATTCTCTAACGAAAGCATACCCCGATTGTTGTAGTTAGAGCACATATACTACACAAAAAAGTGTTTACAAAAATGTAAAAAAAGCCTAAATTATTGTAAAACAATACATTCTTTGCTCGTTCAGAATCTAAATCAGCAATTACATAAATATCCTATTAGTTATGATTAATATTTTCTGTATCTCGATCTAATAAAAAAATAATCTATTTGTATATGTCGTGCGTATTTACGTCATTATCCATCTTATCTTCTTAATCATTTCATAAACCATATTTTATCAATATACGATATCTAAAATAATATAATATCCTTTATTAATGTTAATAAAAATTTAACTAACCAATAAAAAATATTATTAAATTCAAAATTAGTATATATACGATATATTATATAGATCAGTGATTCCAAAATTTTTCACATTGCGATTCACATGCGACCCTGTCTTACTTATACCGACTTAATATAAACAAAAACAAGAAATGCTTTTCCTCATCAATATAATCTATAAAAATAGTAGTAAAGTATTAGTTAGAATTATTTATTTTTTTACATTTAACTATTTATATTGGTAGAATCGTATAAAATAAATATTATAAGTAATGTATAAAAAAAAAATGTTTATTTAGAATTTAATAATAAATATTTAATTTAATTTTTGATAGAAAAATTAAATCCAATTTATTTGCAACATCGTCTCCGCATACCGTTTTAACCATGGAAATTTTTCAGTTATATTGTGTGATTTTTTTTGATCGAACTATTTTTCGAGCTACTTCAAACGAGGCTTTGGTAGTATTTCACAATTAAACAGTGGCTGTTTATTAGTTGAATGATCAAAACGTAAATTTTCGTTTGTTCTTCTCTCCATAAACTTAATCTTTTATTATAAATGTTTATTTATCATTGTAGTATGAACAATATACATATAATGTTTTAGTTTATTTTTCTTTAATGATTCATTTGATAAAATTTGTAAACAAAATGTGCATTGGAACCAAACTACATCAAAACGATCATTGATTTCAGTAAATCCAATTTTCCAAAAATCATCTTTATATATAATAAAACACGTTTTGTCGTATTTAATAATGAAAAACAGAATTTTTGTAAACTTTACTACACAAACTACACAATATAATATACTGTGTAGTATTTACAACGATACACGTCTACGCGAAATCATTGTACTAACTAATATTCCTTTTCTTCTTGATTTTTGTCGTTTAATCGAATATTTTTAAATATTTAAATAACAATCATTTTTAATATCAAATGTAATTTGTATACCTAAACTTATAAGGTATATTTTTATTATCATTAAAATTTATAATAATAATATTGATCACGAAAAATAATAGATTCATTATAATTGTATATTAATTTATAAAGATTTTTGTATTCATTTTTTTTTTTTTTTTAATAATATTTTTAAATTATACCGATTTATTTAATTTCAATTAATTATTTGTCTGTGATAATACGATGATTTTGCGATATTTTGACGCGTCATCTGAAAATTTTAGTCATATTCAAATATTGAAATAATGAATTAAAATTAAATTTACAACACTGAATTTAAAGAAATTTGTCAGATTTCAAGACCAAATTATCATTGTTCGCAGGTAAGATATCCTAAAACGTTACGGGTCCATTGTCACCCTCCAAACATAATGTGTCATATATAATATATTATAATATTATTGTCTAATTTAATAATTATTATATTGTTGTGTATCGTTCCGCAAGCGTTGCGATGTGCCAGAAGTTCACTGGAACGTTTTCCAGTACATTATTTCTTCGTTTACCGATGTCCCTCATTTACGTTTACACAAAAACACGTTTCCAACGTATTTAGACTATTCGTAGAGAGCTGTTGCATGTAGATAAATTTGGTGGCGTCGGAAAAGAGATCAAAATTATTTTTCTCTAGTTACATACAATTTATATTTAAAATCAATTGCATTCGTATAACAATTTTTTAAAACTGTTTTAAAATATTTATAGAACCGTTTCGATTCTAAAATAACAAATTTTCGTTACAAATCAATCAATATTTTATTTCAAAATTTTTATCAACAAATTCGATATGATGTAAAAAGCATAACAAATATTATTGTGTTGGTATTTGAAATATCATATACCTTGTCGAGAATGAGAGCACTTACGAACTGTTATAATAATAATAATAATATGTGCCACATAGGATTCACGAGAGAAAATATTTACGAACAATATTCTTCTCGTCACCGTTACGGACGATTTCGTTGACAATATTGTCCAAATGCTAACACACACTTGGTAATGGGTATACAATAATAAACATCATTTTTTGATCGATACAAATCGCGTACGTACCTATATCACAGACATCTAATATCGTCTTATTGTGTTACCTGTATACAATAATATGACAATTGACATTCCGTTACATTTTTTTTTTAAGTAAGTTCCAAATATTTACGTATTTACTTACTTATAATACTGTGCTGTTATACTTAACGTGCACTATATATAGTTTTCATAAAGCATTCATTTACAAACAATAACAATACGTAGGTACAATATTGTATAGGTTGCACCGTTTGTTTTGTCATCGTAAAATTTTGTATCCAATATTTCGACCAGGTTTTTGAATATTAACGCATTTTTAGATATAATTTTCGTCACTTTTGTTCAAATATGTGTTTCACCTATATTTGACGCTTATAATATTTTAGCAAAATAATTAAATATTTATATACAATATATTATATTACTTCGATGGTTTCACGCGACAAAAGGGACATTTTTCAAGATTTTCAGAGGAGAGAAAAAACGTCTATTTTTTTGTTGGTTAAACTCCGTTACCTTTTTTAGTGTTTTATTTCAAAAATATCTAATTTTTAAGTAAAAATTGTTTCATTAAGAATATTTAGTTTTCAACTAGTACCATAATTATTATTAAAGTGTATAGAACAATATTTGTGTAAAATAATTTGAATTTTTGTTACTTATATCTTAATTTTTTTTATATGTTTTACACTATTGACGGATAATCTTTAGTCCCTTAAAATATTGTTTAGACTAGTATTTCAGAGCCAACGCATTAAAAGTTTACGTTTTTGTCTTAAATTTAAAAATCGGACCTGACGTTATTAAATGGTCACACTGAAGTATATAGATCGCACATAATGCACTATATTGCACCTAAGTTTCTTCCATCCAATAATGTAAATCGTGTCACTTGGACTCTGTGAATATAGATACTACTGCCTTATATAATATCTACATCATTCGATCATATCAGCACACACACACAAAACTACCGTTCAAAAGAATACCGTAAGACACTACTGAACCTAAGTACTTAAACTTATAAATTTTGTCAAGCACGTATCTAGACAAAAAAAAATCCCATTTTAGGGGGGGGAGGAGTGATTTTTTTTTTAATATTTATATTAAAATTACACTAATTTTCGACTTTAGTACAATATCATACGGTCTTTGGGGGAAGGGAGGCCTATCGTCTCCCCTCAAATACGTGAACAAGCCTGAATCTCGCACACGTCACTTTATATACGAGATATTATGTAATTCCCACCATTTTTTGCACGAAATTTTCCTCGCCCTATTAATTAGGTATACCTAGGTATACCTTGGTAACCCGAGTAAATAACCCGAGACCGTATCGCCGGGAAAATACACACGTCCTATGGCCGCCGAGTGTCGGAGAGTAGTCGGGCCAAACGAATACGATAGAAAGTCAACGGCGAGTGTGACACCGCTCGGGCACGCGTTCAATTTTAATTGCGTTCACTAACTGCACTGACCCGTTCGCTGTTTTTACTTTACCCGGATTATGATTGAAATCGTTGTTTGTTTTTTATTTTTTATTTTTTATACACCAAATCGGTAACTTCGCCGAAAAACGGAACAAATAATTACGCGTAAAATTGTATTTATTAATTTACAGAGAGGAAAGGAAAAATAAACGTCCGTTTGAAATAATTAGAATGATTTATTAATAATTATCGTGACGTCTCATTCGTCGGTCTGAAAAGAAAAATAGAATGGATTAGATTTAATTAAAACCATGAAAAGATGTACATTTTATTTATTTAGTTGACACTTAAGAATATGCGAGTTATTTTTTATTAGAAATTATCTAGGAAATTTTACAGAAATTCAACGATTATATGATGCGATTTATATAAAGATATTTTTAAAAAATGTTTTAAATACGTAGATAATAATAAAACCTGTTTAGAATATTATGCATTTGAGTATTTTTGAAAGTACTTTTTTTTTAATTTCCACATCCACACTATGTTGTTATCATTATACATATAATTATAATTTTCATTATGAAAATAGTATTAAACACATATTATTATGTATACAAGTTTCGAATGGCAATGTAAGTTTAAAGAAAAACTTCATCATTTTTTTATAAAGGCCCAACATCGTTTTCAGATAAATAGGAAATATATTTTAAATATTATTTCGAACAACCAAGTAATCGGACGAAATTGATTTTAGATTTTTCATGATAACTAATGAAATTTTTAACATAGGGACTTGAAAATTGTTTCGAATGTTCTCATAAGAAATCCACATACGTAATAAAATTTTGGAACGGTTTATCAATATAATATATTGTATTATATTGAGTATTTGCAATGATATTGCATTCAAATCTTAATTATAATAAACCACTAATTTCTCCGAGAACCGACCTTTGTCGGAATCGATCTTTTTTAAGTAGAATTAAACATAAAAACATAGGTGAAAAATAACTTGGTATTTAAGAATGAATAGAATTCTTAATATAATTTTTAAAAAAGTAACTTTAAGTTTAAATATATTTTAATTTCGTAAATTTTCAGTATTGTATTAAATGTCACTATACTAGTTGTCACTGTAAACGATATTAGATTTTCAAAACGAATATATATTTTACAAAGTACGTATATAATATTATACGTATAATGTGTACGACAGAGTGATGGTATTCGAATAAATTTATTCGAACATTTTTACTCAAACACTTGACAAGGTTGGGTTCACATAATTAAATTCAATTGCATTCGTATAATTTTTGGTAACAGGTATATAATGGTTAATACCGCGATCATATAGAACTACATTATTATAATATTTGAAGAGATGAAGAAATTCATGTTGACCTATAGGAATATAGTGTATATAGTTGTAAAAAATGTTCTTAACAAAATCAAAATTAGACAGAACACTTTCTTTTGACCTGAATTACGTATGTGAAAACATAATAATTATTATACAACTACATTAAAATGTATAAAAAGTGTAACAAATAACGAATTTTTCGAGCTTTAAATTATTCGTATATTTTATGAATTATCGTCGGATATCAATCGATTATACGATGTTAATCTTATAAATATGTACTGTTCGTTTATTAAATCGTATCGAAATCATCAACTGATTATTATTATTATTATTATTATGTGTAACGACGCGAGCGACTCACGACCGCGAATTTTTCTGAGCGCTCTCCGCCCGTCTATTATATTGTTGTGACCTCGCGGATTTTTCACACGAGCGTACGGACATTTTCCCTATCTTCTGCCGTTCGCATACGCTCGTTAACTCTCACCCGTCATTCTCTGCGGAAACGCAGAATACCTAGGTACATTACCATTATTATTATTTTATTTTTTTCATCATACGCGTACAAAATACAAACGAAATGAATAATGATGGGGAAAAAAATCTAAAAAAAATCGTGTCTTTCACCGCACGCACGAACACATATTATATAGTTATTGTCTATACGCGTTGTGAGAGTCGTCGTTCGATTTGCGGTGCCGGACGTCAAAGTGTTCGGTGGGGGGGGGGTTATAAAATTTTTGGATTCGATCGAAACGGAATAATGATCTAATTTTTGATCGATTAGACAAAATGATCGTTTTGAATTTGGTCCGACTGTATAATTAGTAGTTAGTTTAATTTTGTAATCGAATAGTTAACTACAGGTACTAATAATTATTGGGTTACTTATTTATCTACTAACATTAACTTTTTTTTTTCATCTCAAATAATAAATAAAATGTATAATTATTTTTTTTCTCTAATTCTGTAGTTAATTTCAAAAATAATAATAATTAAAATTTAATTTCAGTCATAGATTTTTTAAACATTATTCGTTCGAATCCGTGTATTTTTTTTAGATTTTTTGTTTGATATCAGTAACACCAATATTTAACTTTGCATTTTTTTAAACAATACAATAGTAATTATACTAATTTTCGTTCGTGTTTATTAGATTACGGTTTCTACAAACAATCGAAATCGTTGAACAAGAATAATTCGTTAATATTTTTTGACCAATGTTATATATACGAGTATATATAACGTCATATTTTGTAAGTAACACAGTCTTTCTATTTTTAGTCACACAAATAAGTTACAATTAAAATATATATGTGAGACAATCACATGTATATTTTTTATACTAAACAATTTAGTTTGAAAATGAATTATTTTCCAAAACAAAAAAATTACATTTATATTATTGTAATATACTAGACGATTGGTTGACAAATGATGAAAATATGTATTTGAGTAATAAGTATGTAATTACTAATTACTAATTATAATGTCAATTTCGCCATAAATCCGCTCCAATAATGTTGCTTAATGTCAAGTATTCATCACTAATGTGGGATCTAATGATCCAGCTATCTCTGCAGTTATTATCTGTGTACAATACTTAATCTTCTAGAATTATCTTTTTGATCATTTGCCTTCTTTCTCAAATATTTTAAATTATATTTAATGTGTATCGTAACACTTTCGTTTTTGGAAATTTTGATTTTAATCTACATTTTTATAGACCACCCGAATGTTGGTGTAAAATAAATTGACGAATCCGATTAAATATATCATTATATTTTATTTCAAAAGTAAGCCCGTCCAGTCATTTTGGCACCTCGTACTCGTATCACGTGTTCAACAATTTTGAATCGAATATTAGTATAACAACAAATTGGTTTAAAATTAATAATTATTAAGAATATGTGACTTTTTGTTGTATAACACGTTTACGTTAGCATAATTTTAAGGAACCAACTACACATTTTAAAATCCAACGGTGAAAATCCATAGATGAATTCGATTTGGAAGCGTTCTAATTTATAAGTAGATAATCACGAAAAGTACATATTTTCAATTAAACGTATATATTATAATAAATTTAATAAAAACCTACTTATAGAATAGTTTATGTAAAAAAAAGATATTTTCGACGCATCGCTTATGCATATAATTTGTTTGCACATAAATTAATTTAAAATAAATATATAATTAAACAAACATATCGGTAGATATGAGTTCCAATCTTTTTTTTTAAAAACAAAATATATTGAAAAATTATTGTCGATTGTCACGACTATGAAAAGAATCATTTTATGTAAAACAAGTGTTAAAATATTTACTCGCGGTAAACACGTAAAATATGTATTAATTATGGCGATTATTGCAAATATATGTCAATTTGTAATTCGTCGGTGACGGTATGCATTTTGGTTACCGAAATTATTAATCTACTTAACTAACCGGATAATCAATCCGTTAATATAATCAATAATGTATAATAATGATTATATTCTAACGGATTTATATGTAAATAAATATATATTTTTGGAATATGTTATTTGGAATCTGAAAAGAAAACGGTTCATAATATTATTCTTAATAATATAACGCCAATTTTATTTTACATACTTTGTATATTTTTAAAATTTAAACTTATTTTGCATAATTTATCGATAACATTATTATTTATTACTACGAACTTTTGGAGATAAATTATTGTCAATTTATACGTCTGATATCGATCAGATAGTATTGTTAGATTGTGTTTTTGAATTCATTCATATTTTAATAAAAGTAACGTTTACTTAATTTCATTAAAATTAATTTTATACAATGCCTAAAGTAAAAAGACCATTAAAAAATCGTTTGAAAATATACGTTTCTTATCGGTATAAACATATTTTTACAACTGATGGTGATTCGATTTTGTATTGTAATGTATGTGAAATTCTATTTCAAATTAGACCAATTTAATTTTCATAAAATCAAAATTTGAATTAATTTCCGACACAATAAAAAGGTTAGAAACTAAAGGTATCAGTTATAAGAGGCGATGAAACAAATCGAAAACGTATTACCACAATTAAAATATTAAAAAAACCATATTGTAAATATTAAACTTACAACGGTATTATTAAAAACCTTCGGTTATCTAGTAATGAAGACAATTTCATCGATTTTGGAAGGAAAATTAAAGGTCTACAATGTGATACCGGAAGATTTAAATGCAACTATGCAAGTGATATTGCAAGTATAAATTACGCTCCGATAAATATACCGCTGACGTCGAACAAAGTTTTTTCCGTGTATAAAAACCTACCTACGGATAATTGCATAAGTTCGAGTAATAACATTCGAGCACATTAAGTGACTTTTTTGATCAATGAGGTATATATGAATTTTATTAAATTTCTTATTTTTTTTTTATTTTTTACTTGGCAATAATTATTGTATTTTTATGAAATCGTTTGAAGAAGATTATAAAAAAATTTAAAAAGACATTTATAGTTGAAATATACCTATATACATAATTATATTTTAAATATTATATCAATTTTTTTAAGAACCTATTTAAAAATAAATGTATATTAATGTATTTTTAAAAGCGTATATTGAAGGTTTTTTATGCATATAAATTTAATCTATGATAATGATTATTATATCATTCACCGTGGAATGTAAAATGTGTTTTAGACGTTATAAAACCACGTATGTTGCTCTTACAAAATGCGAAAAAATTTTTATTGTTTGTTTTTGTTCGTAACTCTGAATAACATTAATTTCTTTTGTCGTCAAACTAACAATATCGTACCCAAGTGTATTTATTAAAAGATAAATTACTTTTCTGCAATCGTATGCAGTCGCCATCTATTCTATTCTCGACACTAGTTGATCATTATATTGCCTATATAAATATACAATTACGTATGTACCAATCTATATATACATATAAAAGAAAATATAAATTTTATAACGAGTTATATTTATTTTTTAATGAAAACTGTCGCAAAACTATCAATGTGTTATGTCTTATGTGGTCCTTAGAACGTAGTTATTACGACCTAACGAATTCCTAACCTAATTTTAGCTTTTACTTATAAAGTAAATTCGATTATAGTAAAATGTAGACATTTAAATTAATATAAGTCGTAATATGACTACGCACAAATAGAAAACAATATGTTTTCACCGATTCTTTTGAAAAGTCATTTGTAATCAAATAATAATAAGTTACTATAAAAGTTAGTAGTTACTACTACTTTTATATTAATTTATACGCTATTGTTGGTCGCCACCGTAAGTATAGGAGATTTCATTTTCTGACTTTTCCCAGACTTGGGTAAAATACATGAATAATTTAAAATTTTAAAATTTTTTTGTTTTTAAAACTATAATAATTTAAAATTCTACTTGGACTAATTTAGAGCATTTAATATTTACTAATATTAATAACTTCAACAATTATGTATTCTGAAAAATGTAGTTTTTTCTACGGAGTTATTATTTATATGTTTGCTACTAAAGACTAAACATTTTCAAATTGATACGAATTGATTTTAGTTCCAACATTAAAATATTATATGAATTTTTAAACATTTTAATTAGCTTCGTCATGGGTACATTTTTGCGATTATGTTGTTTAAAGTACGTTTAGAACGGATTGTTAATGTTAAAAATTGTTCGAAATAGATAGAGGCGTGAAATATTCAAATACTATTTTGAATAAAATAAATAATTTCTATTTGTATTAAGTTGTTTAATTTATATTTTTAATTTCTTACCTATAGATACTATTTTTTTAATAAATATTTATATTTTACCATATTATAAAAAATAAAATATATATTTTTAGTTACGATACAATTCTTTATAAACTCATAATACTCACTAATAGGTTCATTAATCAATCAATTAATTATTATTTATTATGAAATGGAGAAAAATAAGTACAATAATGATGTATCAGTTTATAATTCTCTAATCACACATTTTTAATATGAATAATTGTAACGAAACTTAGTTACATCGAAATTCATTTAACAATTGAAATATTATAATAAAATTACATTAGTTCAACATTTAATTAACTTTATACTGACGTTTAATTTTATTTCTAATTTAAAAACATACTTTTAATGTCAGACAATGAATATTAAAAGAATATTGTCAATTATGTCTTATAAATTGAAATTATCCGTATTTAAAACATTGCCTGTTAAGATGAAACTAAAATTAGAAAAATTAAAGTCATTTTACAGACTGAAAAATTAAATTTTTTATTCAGTAATTTATTTAAACTTAGTACTAATAAATATGTGTATGGAATATAACAATTTATACTAATTTAGAATCTAGGTGGTACATTTGAGGAAGACATTTTCGATCGATTGAAAATAAAAGAAACCGGAAATTAATGTTTTGCAGGAATATGTTCTATAAAGCAGCGTTTCCGAAACTTAGGATCGGTCGGAAACAATTAAACTTTTGTGTAGGAAAAACTCTTTTACTTAAATTTTACACCCTTGAAATCGCTACACGTGTTATTTGTATAAATTAGAAATATTTATTATAATGTAAAGAAAGAAAACCGTTGGGGAATAATTTAATTTTTTTTTTTTCTACATCAAGATGAATTGAACAAAAACGTGGTAAAAGTCAAACTCTCCCCTATACGAGCCTTTGAGGGGAGGGTTGGAAAGCGCATCCCTATTACATGCGTTTGCCCGAGTACGGATATTGTTGTGCCGTTTACTCTACTCACCCAATAGCGCGCGGCAAACGACGGATGCTGCTCCGGCGGTCGTTGTTCGTCGGCGGCCGCTTTGATCTGCAACGTGGTCTGGATGACCGACGGGTTGGTCGTCACGGCAGCGGCGCAAACGACGATCGCCGCCAAAACGTAAACGATCGTAAAAATCGCCATGATCGCCCCAGAACGGGAACGATTTCAAACAAACTGTTATTGGACTGTTACAAATTTTGTGTCGATTTCGCGAATTCGCTACCGTTCGACTCTTGAAATAATGAAATCAATAGTAATATCCTATTTATTTATTTTTTATTTTGTCGTGAAAAAACGCTTCGCGTTTGCCTTCTCGTCGGCGGTCATATTTTCCACGCGAACATCAGACCACGCGGGCGAACGGGGTCCGTTTACATACTGTTTGTCGCGGAAGAAAGCGATTGTTGCGGACATTGAGAGATTCCCCTCTCCTCCGGGTCCCGCGCGGCATCGGCGGCGAGTGAAAGAGCGCATCGTCGTCGGCGGCGGCGGCGGCGTGGTAAAAAGTGGTAGCAACAGGTGCGCCGCCGTCGGCGGTACGGAAGATCGAGATGCACAACTGCCTATTATCATTTAAGATTTAAACGCACTTAGATCGTACCTACTGAATATGTGTCGAAAAATTTCAACGTTTCTAACGTAATTAATGTTATGATGATATTTTTATTTTTGTCCGTTATATATTGTTATTGGATACGATAAATTCGAAATTCTAGGAAATTCAGACAACGCAAGTGCGCCCGAAAGAAACAAGATAATCATAACATTTCGCAATACAATCGAATAATTAATTCGTACTTTTTACGTAACATTAATAGGTATATGGGTAAAAACACAAAACAAATAAAAAGGAATTAAACGAATGGACAAATAGATTTTTTACACAATAACGCAAATCGAAATACAGGTATTTCGGCTATATACGTATTAATTAATCGTATCAACTTAGTAAAATACACCGATTTATTTATTTTTACTCTAATTATAGTATGATTATCTATATACGTTAGGTAATTATAATTATAAATTAATAATTAAATATTTTTAGTATTTTTTTTTTACTTAATTTTTTTAATAAATGTTTCTAAATTTTAGTGATTTTAACTATAATATGTTTAACTATATGTACCTACAGGTACATAACTATTTTTTTCCATTTTTTTTTTTTTTTTTTTTTGACCATTCACAATGAATAATGTTGTTGAAAAATCTAAATAATAAATATAAAGTGTCCACCTGCATCATGTGTTCTCCGTTAATAAATCTTGATCCGTTATATACGTTATATGTATGTACAAGTTACATTTTTCTTTTTAACTGCTTAAAATCAAAATCAAATCAAAAAGTTTTGTTTTTATTTCAATTAAAATGTAGAGAAGTTTTAGTTTACATTTTTCTGAAAATTTCAATAATTTAGTATTATTAATTTTTATAAAGTATTTACTTAGTTATTAATTTTCGAAATTTAATAAAAATAATATAGAGGTATATTTTATTATCAATGTTATACTACGGCGTTAACATTTGATGCGTTAAGGAACTCTTTTGTTTCAATAATTTTTGTTAATAATCGTTATAATGAACATAATATTATATTTTGTTCACAAATACAATTAATTCAATTAAAATGGTAAATGATTATATAAATCGAAACTTAATGTTCGCTAACCGTTAGATAATACTAGTACAAATTAATAAAACCAACATCTATATTTTTTTCATATATTCATTAAGTCATTAGTCTGGAGTCTGGACTGTATTATCTTTTAATTCAGTTATACTTTAGAATTTTGAGTAAATTAAGACTATAAATTGGCTCTTTTAAAATTTTAATTAATATTAAAATAACAATTATAAGTACTTAGTCAAACTTTTTTTTTATATAAAAATAATGAAAAATGTGATACTTGTTTATACGTAAATAAATTGTAAATATCATATTTTTATAAATATATGATAAATCAAAAGTTAGACAAGGACAAACACAGCTAGAAATCCTGTATAACTTAAATATTGAAAAAGTATATTTGGTATTAATTATCTTGATTGCAGAGGATGTAATAGCTAATTGTTATTATTTATCACGGTAAAAAATTCGATGGATAGGTAAATGCTCACCATAGTCTCACCGTAGACATGCCTATTATGCTTACTATGCTACCGGAGGAGAGAGATTTATATCCTCCAATATTATTTCAATGGAAAAACTGGTGAATAATTACATTTTTTTTTTCATTTGTGCTTCGTTAAAACTAGACAAGGATTTTTTTCCAATAAATGTTTCACTTTATAATTCACAATCTTGCCTATTATTTGTTGGACTTTTTATATTTTAACCGTATCAATATTAGTAACGTTTCTTTAATATGTAAATAAAACGGAATTATTGGATAAATGTTAAATAAAGTATAGACTATTAAATTATCTCATTTAATTAAATATCACGTGAACGAGTTTATCACTTATATTAATATAAATTAATAATAATAATAAATTAATGTATTTACATAAAATTCCGAACTTTATTTAAATATTAGTAGAATTCAACTACGGTACAGTTGGTTAAAGTGAATTTTTTTTTTTGAATACATTATAGTAATATTTTTATCACATAAGTCGTTTTTTATCGATATTTTTTTAGTAAATTTCTTCCAATATATTTCTGGACCTAAATATGGTTTAAAGGTTTAATTTAAGTTGATTTAGGTATATTAATTTAGTTTTACACGTTAAAATCGATATGTAATAATATTTAATACTTTACTTTTATTTTTTCATATTATTAATTTGTAAATAGGGAGCTTTATTTATAATACGTTTGGGTAAAATTAATTTATAATTTATATTATTATATTTTATACAGGTACCTATTCGAATATTAATTTTAATTTCATTATTGAAATTTTAAATTCGTAATATATGGTAAATATAATTTTAATTACCCATTTTATTTGATTAAGATGATTCTTTTTTCGGTTTAAGCAGTGTCATTTTAAATTTTCGAATGGTACCACATTTACACATGTATATATATTATGTAATATTATGTATATATTTACATTTTATATTTTGAACAAGCACAGCACAGTTATAATAATATTCTTTTGGTTTCGGTCTTTAAGATCATTTACAATGATATCGATATTTTATTAAGAGAATTTATTGTAGAGAATTTAATTAATGCAAATTACTACAAACTACTACAAACGATACAGACGATAAATGATCAATAATAATATATTGAATTCAAATATCGATTTATTTCTGAAATCATCTTAGATATATTCATATAATAGTAACACTATATACTCCCTCGTTTATAATTTTTAAAGTTTTTTAATTAGATTTTTATAAGAATGTGAATTTCGATATGACAAATATTTTCATAGGATATATTTGTATTGTTAAAATAATATGTTAATATATAAGAATCAAAAGTTAATACTGTATCTCTAAATAAGGGATGTCAATTAAGATATTCAACATTTGATATAGGTAGGTCATACAAAATAGAATTTGGTAAGGTTAGTTTAGAATTTGGTAACTGGTAAGGTTTGGGAAAAAAAATTAAATTTGAATTTATTCACTGGATCACCCTAAACAAAATCACTCCGTATATACTTAAATACTTTATAACATGATGCCAATAATTGTCAAACACAACAGTGTTTATGGAAAATACAAGAATTTTTTATAACAGTTTTAAATTAGTATTTTGATATATTAAATAGAAAAAATTTTAATCGATTGGAAATCTGCCTAGAATTTACTTTTAGTACAACAAGTACTGACTCAAAATATTTTAGTGTAAATTAGAGATACGTATAGAATGTACATTAGTAATATTACATGTCATATCGACGGTTTAAAAAAAAATTAAATAAATATATTATAATAGTACGATCTTCTGAAAATAGAATATTGCCGGCGATCTTTCTTTTCGTCAGCGTTTGTTATTTTTACAGGAATTTCTCCGCGACTGTTCGTCGTCGCCGCTGCTAAATCGCCTTAACAAATTGTGTGATTTTATTATTATCATCATCGTCATTGTTGACGTATTGTGTTTAGCCTTGTATTTGCATTCTCCCACGACATATTATTATTATTTATTATCACTTCGCCGATCGTCGAGTTTCCAATTTTTTTGGTTCATTCCAATAATTAATATATATAAACACGCTTACTTATATTTCATATAATATTTCTTGATTATATTGAATTTTAATAATTTTACTATAAAATTATATTTTAGATATTGAGCGTAGCGAGATTTTTTTTTTTTTTATGTCTGAAAACATTTTTTTCAGGTAGAAATAATGGTCTGATTATTTTATATAGGGTGTATACTTTCCATACCAAATTTTATATAGTTGATACTTTATTTAAGATGCTCATTTTTCGAATTTCTCAAATGTTTTTCCTTAGGAGAAGAAAAACTTTCAAAAATAGCGGAAAATTTACAGATTCCGTTATTTAATTATTTTTTTTATTTCGTATTTCAGTTTTGATCGTAAGGACATGAACATTTTTTTAATAATCTCATAGGTAATTTACATACATGGTAAAATTTTGGACCGGATTTTTAGTATAGTATATTGAATATTTGACTGAGTTTCTCTCAGAATCGTATTTTCTAATGCAATACCATAATAATTGCATTCAAATATTAATTATAATAAACCACTAATTTTTCTAAAGGCCGAAGGGACGAATGAGGAACGTCCAGAATCGAGCTTCCCGCTTTTTTAATTCAGATTTTCGGTAGATTAGGTTAACCTATTCTTCTTCTACTGGCCATTAGTGTAAATGTATACATTTTGCATGACAACAAACGACAGAACGAATATGTACCTATTATAGACAATTCAAAATAATGAAAAAAATAATTAAAAACACAAATTAAAAGTTTGAATTGAAAAAAAATTAATATAATATATATGAATAATTCACAGGTAGGTACATGAGTATTTGCATTTAAAAGATCGACTTAAATAAAAATAATAAAAACGTCGAAAGATGATTTTATTCTTAATTAATATTATATAAATCTTAACAATTTAGTACATCAACTATAGTGATAACCATTAAATGAAATAATATTTTAAACGTACCAATACGAAAATAACAAAAAATCGAATATCAAAATATGTTTTCGTCAAAACTGTGAATTTTACATTTTAATAAACAAATTGATTAAAGCATCATTAAAATGATTAAACTTGAAACGAATTTCCAGTAACATATTATAATTTATACCGTCTCCCAATTGACACATCAAATATTACAATATTTGTGTAAATTCGCGTCAAAACTTAGTACACTTTAGTATCTTGATTTTATACTTTTATGATGTACCTATTGAACAAATGTACATCTCAATATTATTTTAGAACAAAAACGCGTATTACATAAATAACAATTATTATTGGTGAAATTACGAACAATAATATTTGAAATTTCTTTTAAAGTATTAGCAAACATATAATAGTTATAAACGTATCCTGTACTTACTTATGTTAGATTAGTTAGTTACACAACATTAATTTAATTTTCACGGTTCGTTCTATGACTGTATATTCATTAACGTTTGATATTCATTATAGACAAACACAAAAACATAATATTATTTTTGAATTGTCTACTCTTCTTTCGGTAAACACATAATATTACATCGTTAATTGAATTACATACCAATAATACGAAAATAGACTTAAACAATTTAAATATAATTTTATTTAGTACCTAACTAAGTAAAGAATCTTCGAAACATTCTATTAATGTAGTACACCGATAACGTCATTGACATTTAACCTTTATAATATGAGCAACATCCGGTACATAACCGTATAAAAAACAGGTCAATTAAAAATCATTTACGACATGTCGAAGTTTTAGTTATGTACCCACCTATATGCTTTATTTTATTTTTTTATCAATTATTATTAAATTGTACGTTTTATTTCAATAAGTTCCGCAAAACGATGTAGATCTGAAACTGGCAATGACTATACTTAGGTATTTTATTGTTAAACTTAACAAACTAGTTCTCATCCGACAGTATTATATTGTTTATTCTATTTAAGTTAAATTCTAGTAAGACAGGGCATTATCGAGTGAAAAAGTTAAAATTAATTTAATTTTAATTGAGTTATATAATCAGTTATTTTTTTTTTTATATAGGTATTTCCTTATAACTATACGAGTTTATTTTTTTTAAACTATAAATAATATACTTTTATAAAAATAAAATATTTTTCTACATAATTTAACTTGTGACAACAATAATTTTGTATTTTGTTTGTTTTAAATTTGCCAATATACAAGTAGGTCGTAGGTGGTACTTAAAAAAATTGATATTAATTTAGTGTTAAACGAAAATATACATATGTATTAAAAATTAATATATTTAAAACTTTATGACTAAGTTAAATTTTTTTATTTAATTTTCAACTTTTTTTTAATAAAATTCAAAGTACATTAAATATTTAACCGTTAAATTTAACTTGAACATTTCAAAATTACTTAATTTAACGAGTTAAACAAATTACCTAAAAAACTTACCTAGCTTTGAATTATAAATAGATTAAATTCATTATATTTCTTTCTTTATTTTATACCACGTCGAGAATTTTATTAAATTTTTTTAACAGTGTCACAAAATTTACCTATTGGTATAGATAAATTGTTACCGTGTAGTGGTCTACATCTATACATTATTTGGAACAGTCCAAAGTATGTTTTACAGTTTATGCATCATTATTTATGAAAATTAATCGCATTTGCCTATAACTTCATAGAAATTATGTCTTGTTTTTCTGATAATATTATTACATTGATTCAAGTAAGTACCTACATAAATTGTTACTTACATGAAATTCACGACAAACGTGGTTTTAGAGAAATCGATATTAATTATTTTGTTGCGATTTAGAATAAAATAACACTTTCAAAACGTATTGATTACCTATTACTATTAGTATGTAAAGAATCGTGACGCGTATATTTATTATGTAGTATCTACCAATATTATTCTTTGATTAAATATGGGAATTTAAAAGTTCAAAAACGTTGATAATTTTTTATTCTCATAACGAAGAATAAAAAGTTAAAATAATTATGTTAATCTCTTAAATTTTTGTAAAATAAAATGTTGTTCACATTTATCTTTGCAATCGTATTACAATATATACATTTTAAATAATGAGTAGATATTATGTAATTATGATTACTAAAAAAAAATTTGAATTTCGAGTGAACGTTATTATGCTTACTGTTTATTAGTATCATTAAGATGGAGATTCTCTTTCAGTTTATTAAATTGTAATAATTTTTAGCTGGGAATTCAGCTTGAGAATTAATAGAAAGCTTAACTATCTTTTATTATTATTATTATTATTATTATAGTATCTACGTATACATTTAAAAAGTCGTATAAATCTACTAATACGTCTTTTAAATTTGTTTTAAACCCTATTGTTTAAATTTGGCTGAATTCTATTGTTTTCGTTTTCCGTTCATTGTAGAATGTACTTTTTATGCCGACCTAGGTGAAGGAATATCGTAATTACACGTTTGGTGTAATAATTATTTATGAAATTGGTACCTACCTATTATATTTGATGTATATTGCATGTATTACTGTAGTTTAACATCAAATAAACAAAATGCATATGATGACGAACCTTTTTCCAGAATCGTTTATTACGACTTTAATGGCCAAAACACTGTATTCTTCAAATTCACAGAAAGGTAGCTAACCTTACCTAATCAAACCTAACCATATCTACCTTTAAAAGCAGCGGTTACTTTTTTAGAAATCAGTCTAGGAATTTTGCGTTTGAAGGAAAAACAAATTGTTTACGGACCTTCTCTCTTCCAGTTCAATAATTTCTATAATCTGGATTATTACACATAAATTATATACGAAACCTATAGCTTTGAATTGAACGTTTTAAATATTTTTTATACATTTATTTTTAAGGTAATGTGACGTCGTTATTGTTGTTGAACACATTTCTATATTATCATTTTTGAGATTTCCGAACATATTATGTGTTCATTCTTAAGTTTTTTTTGAAAGTTCTTTATGTAAGAACTATTTGGTTTGATTTAATTTGACAAATAAAGTCATTAAATATTTTTAAATGTTAATAATGTTATCAGTTTATCACACAAATACTAATTGGTTTTGATTATTTACTATTTAACCTAACCTTCGATGTAAATAGATCGTAAATTATTTTATTTTGTTTAATAAGGCATTAAATCTTAAAATCCTAACTCTCCGCGAAAACTATCAATTCGTGAAATATCCGCCGTCTAATAATGTGTACTTCAATAAGTTTAAACCTGTGAATCTATGATACATTATTACATTATTCAACATGGAAAAAAATATTAAATTACGAATTAAAAACTTTAATGTTAAGTCAATTTTAATTAAGTTGCATAACGAGTTACATTTTTTTAGTATTTAATTTTAATTTAATGAGTTAAATTCTTTCTTAAATAGCAAGTTATTTTTCAATTGATTATGTCATAATATAAGTTAAATAATTTACTTTTATATAAAATGAAACGTTTTTCTATACTATTTAATTTGTAAAAATAACAGTTAAATATTTTAACAATTTTAAATGATTCAATGTATGATGAATAGATATAAGTACCCATACTTAACAAATATGATACAAATTGAAGGTAAAACAAAAATATATTATATTATATTAAATTAAATTGTTTTATATCATATTGATTTTTAAAAAGTAATTAGTTTAAGTTTAAATAACTTTTATTTTCGTTTAACTTTTAACGTTTTTGTTAACTAAAACTATGAATTTTTAATTTTACTTTTCTAGAATGATTTAATTTAACGATGACTTACAACAAATTGTTAACTTGCAGTCCAGATTATATTACGATGTATCTCGTGCATGTCGATCTTGATGCAATAAATATTATTTTTTTGAATGCCAAATGTCGTACCGGACCGAATCGGTACACTTTTCAAAAATCGTTGCCGTTTCATAAACGTACGTATTCGCATATAATAATAATATAACAATATAATATTATACACGTTTGTAGACACATAGTGAAATCGTTATTTTCATGAAAAGTTTACCATTTCATCAAATGAAAACAGTTTTTTCTCAGTATTTATAATTACGGTTGTTGACATAAACGAGCTAAAAACTTTGGTGACCCAACTTTCTATGTAAAAATTAATAAAAACTTTATTTGGTTTAATTGTTATTTGGTCATAAAACCTTGGTGAAAAAACTGTTACAGACGATATTTATGTTAATTAATAACACATACATACATATATATTTATATATATATATAAATATGTATTATATTATAATTGAAATTTTGAATATTATACTAATTGAATAATTTTTAATAATATTTTTATTTTTAAATTGTCCAAATTCCATTTTGATAACTATATTAAAAACATTTTATACTTATTAATTTATAGCTGAACAATTGTAATTAAAATTGAACTCAATTTAAGAGTTAGAAAATGTATTCTTTTTATTAAAAATTGTACTTTGAATTTATTTAAGTTAAGGAAAAATTTAGTTAACTTGTATTAATTTTTTCACAGTTTAAAAATATTGTTGACTTGTAAATCAAATTCTTCAATTTTTCTAATAAAAAATAAATATAAAAGCAAATAAATAAGATATTTTTTATAGTTATAAAATGATTTCATATCAATTAAATTTAATAGATGTCCATTTCCGGATATTTTAAAGAAGAATATTATATTATAAATAAAAAATAAATTTATCACGATTAGCCAAACTATCTCTAAAGTCTAATCTAATCTGATCTGTAATAATCTGTAAACTAATCTGTATTAAATTTTTATAGCATACCACTGTGTTTTATATAAGTGAATAGCAAAATATATGTGCGTAGCAAAATAAATACAAAAAAAAGTTAAATTAAATTGGTATAATTTTTTCAATATTTTTATTAAAAATGTCTACTTTTTTATTTCTGTATTATTTATAAAATCTAAAAAAACACATTATAATTAAAATGAATAATATTAAATATAATGTATTATTGGTATAGTAATAAATTAAAATTATAAACCATATTTCTAAAATAATATTATTATATTATACTATTTTATTGGATTCTAACTGATATTAAAACTATATTTTTAACTAATTTTTATTACTTTTTTTTGTAATTAAAAATGCTAATAAGCAGCTCTTTATTTTTTTATCGTGTAATGTGCTGTTGATCTCTAAAAATCATCAATAACTTTTCAAATATTTGGATTTAAAAATATATTAAAACATAACATAAAACCAAATGATTACTTTATAAAAGCAAGGTAGAATTGCTATACCTATGCTTCTATAATAATAATTTATTACTAATAAATAATAATCATGTATAAACTCTTCGTAAAATTACATACAAATTTTGTTTAAACATAAAATATGTGATTACTGAGTTACTGATTATAAATTATCGTTTTAGCATGAGTTATTACAATTATTATTATTATAATCTATTTTAATACTTCGTTTTTTTACTGTTTCATTATTTTCATCACTGAATACCGAAATAAAAATATTATATAATTGAATATTGAATATAATTAATCGAGCTATAAATGTTGTATAAAATAATTATGTAAAGTTATTTCATTTTAAGTTATTGGCCTAATAGTGATAAACATTTTAATGATAGTATCTTGAAAAACGACCATTGAATAAAAATTTAATTAAATTATTAATGATTAAATAAGTTTTGTTTTGAATTAAGTATACATAAATTAGATGAAAAAAGATAATAAATGAAATATAAACTATAATAATTTACCTACTATACCTTACATTAATATATATTGATGTGTGATTTTACGAGAAAATAAAATATTCTAGTTTAACAGTAAGTTAGATTGTTGAATATACAATATAAACATATAAATCGTTATCGATCGGTTATAACTTCGATTCGATCGATGATCGAAACCAAAACTTATTGTTTTATTTGTACAATTTATAATACATATTTCAAATTTTTAATTTTATTTCATTTAAATTTTTAAAATCAAGAATAATCATAGATAATTTTAAAACTGTAAGAAATTTACAACATAATATCTATAATAAAATAGCACGTCAATTCCGAATCAGTATGAATAATTTTAAATGCAAAACAATTGGTTTTAATGTTAAGGTTTTAAATGCGCATATAAATTAAGTAGTGTACAAAAGGGTTTATCTTTAATTTTTTAATATATTTGTATTATGTTAATTTTTACCAAAAATTAACATAATACAAATATTCGAACTCGAAACGTACAGTAGGTACTTAAAATTATAATATATTCTATATCAGATTAAAGAACAAAAAGGTCGTTATTTAGAAAAATAATAATAATAGTAACCTTCTTTTTTATACTGTTTTATAAAAATCAAAATAGCACTTTTATAGTATTTATATTATGTTATGTGTGAGAAATATTTCGTTTAAAGCTTTTATTTAAGTTTTAGATTCTGAGCGAAGCAAAGAATGTATTGGTTTTAAATGATTTATTTGTTTTATATGTTTGTAAAAACTTTCGGGCAGAAATAATGGTTAAATTAACACAAATAAGGTATGTTTTCTGTAGACAATTTTTAGGTAATTTCTAGAATTTGTCAAAAGTTTTTCTTTGTAAGAAAAATACAAAAAAAAAGTAGGAAGATTGATTGTGGACGTTACTTCTTCATCTCTTCGGTCCTCGGAGAAATTAGTGGTTTATTATAATTATTAAGATTTGAATGCAATGATATTGCATTAGAAAATACGATTTTGAGCGATTCTCAATATATTATACTGATAATTCATAACAAAATTTACCATGAGTGAAATATGCATAATAATATAAAACCGTTAAATCAGAAATTACAGGTAATAATAAACATTTTTAGAAAAAATTCAAAGTTCTATATGATTAAAAAATAATAATACTTGTTTAGTAATCAAGAAATAAATAAATTCTAAATAATGGAAACCGTAATTTTGCTAATTTTCCGCTTCTCAGGGAAAAACTTTGAGGAAATTAAAAAAAATGAGCTAAATAAAGAATCAACTAGATGAAATTCGGTACGGAAAGAGTACCCTATTTGTGGTATCGGACCATTATTTTTACCCGATAAATGTTTTCATACATTAGAAAAAAAAGTAATAAAAAACCTATAAAAAAAAATTGTCAGTCACGATTTTCAAAATATTTTGTATAAAGATTAAGTAGTATATTATAAGGTTTCTGTAAAATTTTCAATTCAATAAACAAAAAATTGTAGGATTTTTGAAAAAAATTCAAAGCTCTATTTTTGGCCAAAAAAACAAGCAATCCCTTCCAAAATTTTACCACATTTGTATATTACCAATGTTAATACTGAATAACATTTATAAGTTCCTACGATCAAAATTTAATGAGTTATCACGAAATAAAAAATAAATAATTACGAAAAGCGGAATTTTGCAGATTTTTGCCATTTTTTAGTAGTTTTTCTTCTTCTAGAGAAAAACTTTAGAGAAATTCGAAAAATGAGTTGGATAAAATACCAACTAGACGCAATTTGCTACCGAAAGCATACCCTACTTGTGGTAATCGGTCAATTATTTCTATCCAAAAAAATTTTTCATACATAAAAAAATAAAACAACTTTGTAGAAACAATACATTCCTCGCTCCGCTCAGAATCTAAAAAACACATTGACAAAATTAACGGAAAATGTAATTTTGACAAATTTTATTTTAATATTTCATGATAACTAATGCAATTTTAAACGTAAGAACTTGAAAAAAAATGTGTGTATTAACATAGGTATCTTATATAGTTAAATATGAGAAATGTTGGAAATATTATATTGATATGATATATGAATAAATGTAGAAATTTAAAATATTTTTATACATTTATTTTTATTCTCAATAATGCTCAATATAATTTTCAATTTTGTATTTAACAATTTAAAAAATTAATGAAACATGAGAGCATATTGCTATATAAGGTATTTAACCCAGTTTTATAATTTTTCGTATATCGACAGGAATAAATATTATACTAATAATGCATTCCAAAATTTTACCACGTGTGTAAATTACCTATAAAATACTCAAAAAAATTATCATGTCCTACGAACAAAACTTAAGGAGTTATCATGAAATAAACAAATTCTAAATAATGGAAACCGTAATTTTGCCAATTTTCCGCTTCTCAAGGAAAAACTTTGAAGAAATTAAAAAATTGAACTAAACAAAATACCAACTAGATAAAATTTGTTACGGAAAGGACACCTTATTTTTAATAATCGGACCATTATTTCTACCCAAAAAAATGTTTTCAAGAATCAAAAAAAAATAAATAAAATAATAATCTTTGTTAAACCAATTAATCTATTTTGTAAAACAAATATTATCAGTATATATTGCACATTAGACTGAGTTTTGCTCGGAATCGTTTTTTGAATAAAATTCAAATCTTTATTATTATATAACATAATAACATTTCACCACTAATTACTACCAGTAATCATAAACAATATCCCGGCCTTTAGATCCTGATCAAAGCGAAGCATGTATTAGCTTCACTTACTTTTTTTATCACTTTTTAGGGTAGAAATTATAGTCCGATTACCACGAGTAAAATATACTTTCGGTCGAAAATTTCATCTAACTGGTACTTTATTTAGTTCATTTTTCAAATTTCTTAAAAGTTTATCAAAGGGAGAAGTAAAACTATCAAAAATTGACGAAAAAACAGAAAATTTCGGTTACCAAGAATTTAATTTAAAATAGTTTGGGATATCTAATGCAGTTTTGAACGTAGGAACTTGTACATTTTTTTAAGCGTTCTCGATTTTCATAGGTAGTTTACAAAGATTATACAATTTTAGAACAGTTTATTAGTATAATATATTACATTATATTGAGTTTTGCTCAGAAACGCTGCAATATCAATGCATTTAAATCGTAATTATAATAAACCGCTAATTTCTCCAAAGAATGTCCATAATCGACCTTCCCACGTTTTTTATTATTATTCTATGATTGCCAACGTCGTAACAATGATTGATATTTTTGTAGGTATCTTTTAACTTAACCTAATCACCAAAAATTATTTTTTTATTAAATCAGTAGTAATTATATCGTAAGTTTTAAAATAAAAATACTTACTACCGATACAAAGTATAAATTGGAATTGATAAAACTACTGTGAAATTTTTAACAATCAAATTAAACGAATTTATAAAACCCTAGATTGACCGTATAATATGAGATCTCTTTGAATCGTTCCTGATAATTTTGTATTATAGTTGACATATTTTAAAACAAAATTATATTTTCTGTTCCGGTTCGTAAAATGGTCCGTTTCGAGCGCAAAACAATTTTTTCGTAATTTACGTAATATTATGTATGATGATAATTTAAGATAATATTCTAAAAAATAATTTCCGATTATTGGATTTCAAGTAATATACATTTTGATTTGGTATCGCTGCTAACATATACATTTAAAAACTAATATTTGTATGTATAAATAATATATATTTTTTTAATTTTTGAGAATTGACATTCTCATCGAAAAATCGATTTTCATTTGTGTTTTGTAAATTGTTGGCACCTATAATAATTATATAATATATTTTTAATTGCAAATAGTGAATAATGGATGCACCTTGACCTAATCATTGACTTAACCATTGATCACACACACACCGCACGAAAAGTAAATAAAAACATTTTTAAAATCTATATTTTGATTAAATTGTAAGGTCGACACATTCAAATTTTCATAAAAATTAGTTTTTAAACTGGTTATCTTCAAATTGCACATAACTTAAAAACAAAAAGTTAAAACATTATTTTTTTTTACTAGACGTTTAAACACAAAAAACAGTAATAGTGATAATATACTAATAAACTAATATAACCTAAATAATATTTTTTTTTTTAAAAAAACGGCATTAAAACATTTTAATTATTCGCGGAAATATTGGTATAATAATAGTAAATAGGTTAGTGTGGATCAATTGACATCCAATTGACTGACAGAACAATCGACCGACATAGAATAAAATATATTATATTATATATTATTATAATTTTAGAGTATTTTTAAAGCGTGTGTTCTGAATTTTTTGTTCACTTGAAAACTTACAAAATATCATTCGTTTGATTCACAGCTAAATAACTTATTTGATTTGATAATTTACCAGCGTAAAATGCTATACGTTCGCGGCCTGTACAAATACTACAAAAACGATATGATAAATACATTGATTAATCCGTTATAAATTGCAGTTCTTCAATTATAGTGACTAATTAGTAATTTTGATGTGCTGCTAGCGAGTTGTGTCCTATCATTCAACTATATTTTAGACAGGGACTTAAAATAACTTTCCTCCTCGGGTATGGTTCATTCAAGTACAGAAAGAAACACAAAATAAAGAAATATTTTTATCACGAAAATCGTACGAATTGAAAAAAAGAGAATATTTTAATGACTTGAATACATAAAAGAAATTACTTCTCAAGTTTCACATATTACGAATTAAATAATAGTAATAATATTTTAAGCTATAAAACAAATGTCATTTTTAACCAAACTTGCAACAATAATATTTTACAAAATATTTGCAACTTATTATTTGATAATATTATTATTAATTTGCATATTTTTGTAGGAATAACGTAAAAAAAAAGCGGAAAAGTCGATTTAGGATGTTCCTCCTCCGTCCCTTCGGTTCTTGGAGAAATTAGTAGTTTAATATAATTAAGATTTGAATGCAATGACATTACATTATAAAATACGATTCTGAGCGAAACTCAATATAATACAATAAATTATACTGATAAGCTGTTCCAAAAGTTTACCATGTGTGAACTACCAAAGTAAATACTCAAAAAAAGTGTCAAGTCCCTACAATTAAAACTTAATTAGTTATCACAAAATAAAAAAATTTAAATAACAGAAACCGTAATTTTGCCGATTTTACACTATTTTTGGTAGTTTTTCTAAAAAAAATTGACCGAAATAATGAGTATAGTGCAATAAAAGAATTACCCTTTATACAATTCGAAATACGAATGTCGGGATACATTCGTGCATTACCTATTTTAAGAAGGAACACAACTCGTAAACTGCGTTTTAAAGAAATGAGTGTGTTGTGTTTAGACAATTTATATAACTATATACTATCTATATTATAAGTAAATAACATTTAATACGTTTTATCAGTTCATGAAATAAAAATAAATCGTAAATAGCTTCACATACCCTAGATAATAATAATAATGACTAACGAACTATGTCTAACTATTCATTTTTATTTTAACAATAAAATTCATAACTAATAATATTTTTAAATTATAAATTACTAATATCATTTTATTTTAGTATTTTTAAAAACTATGAAGTCGGTATTGAAAAAAAAAAAATCGTTTTTATAGATTAGACAATTCTTATCAGCCCAGGAGGGGAATGTGTTAGATCTCGTTCTCGGAGTATGGATGAGTGTGATCATTATAAGAATATTACGACGGTTTTCAAACTGTTTGGTGCGACCGTGCTACATATCAATGGTAAAACAATTCATTTCAATTTGAGCATATGTCAAACGATTTTAATTTTTAAACTAGCTATTTTTAGTATTTTTTTTAATTTTACTAGTATTTTAATAATGCGCTACACCTATAATACCTATATATAATATGTCGATCCATTCTTTTTATTTAAAATCTCTATCAAAATAAACCTTGCTTAAAACATTTCAAATGTATTCATATTTTCGATTTCCAAAATAAGTACCCAATTCTGTATCGATAATTTTAAATTATAATCGTATATAAACCGTTCGGGCCGCTCGTGACGGCGTAAAAATCGCAGTGTGGCAAGACCTATATATATGTATAGAGAAATAAAGACTGCAATTCGTTTGTGGATAATATACCAGAAACGTACCCGTTTAAGTCAGTGACGTGTCTAGTGGGGGGAGATAGGGGGTCAGCTGACCCACAGTTATTTTACATTTGAATTTGGCCTCTCTTATGGTTTATGCCTTTATCTATTAATATTCAATTTTTTGGAAAAAAAAAATTAAAATAAGGAAAATTATTGTAATTATATTATATTTATAATTTATATGTGAGGTAATTGACATTTGATAATAATGTTTTATATTTTTACTAAATCGGAACAGCACAAAGTATGATTGAAGTTTGTTTTGAAAATATTAATTCCATGAGAACTCATGGAGAATTTTTAAAATTATTAAGAAAATATTAAGATATTAAAAAAAATTCAATTTTAAGTCTTAAGTGAAAAATTTGATGGCAATACTAAATTTAATGAACAGCGCAACAAAAAAAAAAAAGTTTTTTGATGAGAGAGCTAATGATGATACTATATCAAAATCAACTAATCATTGCTTCAATGTTATACCTAGATTTTTTGTAATTTTAGATGTATTTTCAAATGTTTTAAAAATACGATTTAAAGATTTTTCAATTGAATAATGAAAGTGAAACTATTTTAATAGGTGATATTTCAAAATTTATGATACATAATGATATAGTTTCATCTTATTATATTTATATACTTTGTATAAGATCTACTTAACTTTACCTGTAAGCAGTGCGATAGCTGAGAGGAGTTTTAGTCATTTAAAACTTATTAAAACACACTTCGAACAAGAAATATGGTGAATTATCTAATTTAGCAATACTCAGCATTGAAAGGAACGTCGCAGATGAAATTAATTTTAATAATGTAATTGAAACATTTGCAAAAATGAAATAATAAAAAAAATGTTTTTATAAAATAATGTAGAATTGTAGAAATAAATATTTTATGATTATAAAAATAAAGTGTTTTACCTATATGAAAATTAATAATGTAAAAGTAAAATGGCTTCTATGAAATTTATTATACCCATAATTCTAAAATCCAAGACAGGCCACTGCTTTAACTACTTTATACTTCTGCTTACATAATTATTAATAGGGCGCAAATTTAAATACTCTAAGAACAAGAAAAACAAAACATAATTTAATACTCTTATCTAAACATTTTTTTTTTTTTACAAACCATATTATAAAATATTTCAAAAATGTCGTAAAAAATAAAGTGTAAGTACCTAATGTGCAGTTATCCTGTCATAAATTAAGTTTATCAGAGCAAATGACGCTGTTATTATACGTAAACATAATTTTAAGGTAAAACGAAAAAAATAATTTATAGTAATATTTTTTTTTTGTTTAGCAGGTGAGTTAATTCAATCAAAGTTTGTATTAATTTTTATAAATATGCGAAAAACGTCGCAAAAATAAAAAATTGAAAAAAAACCGAAAAATAAAAGTTAAAATTTTAAATAATGAATTATGAACTTGAAAAGCAATGTTTTAAGACATTTGGAAAAAAAATGCATTTTGCATTTAAATCCGTTCGCTAACTACTACATTATTGTCAAGACCGAGTGGTACGCTATACTTTATCAGTGTGATTATTTTATCCGGCGATAACTGTTAACAACGTCGAGCAACAACGACTGCAAATAATTAAACTATATCGAAAACGAGCGTCGAAAATCCTGACGATTTCACTTTTCTCTCGCCGCCGCCGCCGTTCACCGTAATAATAATAATATAATACTATTATAATACACGCACTAGGTACCACTACCGCGTTATATATTATAATAATATTATCATCCACAACTTTTTTTTTTATATATATTTTTGGTGTTTTTTCTTTCTTTTTCTTCTTTCCCACGCGCGCCCGCGAGTACATTTCCGCTGATAATACACATTGTAAATAATAATAATAATTGTAATTGTAAATAATGAATGGGTAAGATATATATATATATATATATATATCTAGATCTTCGTAGTCGTTACACTAGTTTTATTATTTTCGCGATACGCTACCGTCCGTCCGTGAGAACCGCTGGTGGACGCTATTAAAAAATATAAAAAAACGCAAAAATCTAAAATAAAAAAATCACGCGGTAAATTCGAAAATATTCAAATATATTAGGTGTACCGCGATGAGGATGAACCGCGTTACGTGTGTTTCGCATTCATATGAACGCGGATCGTTTTCACTTTTTCCCGACCATAACGGTATAATATACGCATATATATATTTATATATATAGGTATTAACGTTTTTAGTTAGGTATTATATTATTTTATACCATCGGTGGTCTATTTTTTTTTTTTTTTATACTTAGAACAGTTTTTATAACGACTTGAACGGGTCGCGTGCTCACGCAACAGGTATATATATACATAATAAGCGTCTAGACTATAAAATAATATAATAAATTGCGCGCCTTTAGAAACAATGATGATTATTATAATAGCCAACAGTCTAGTGAAAGATGATTTTAAAAATAGTATTTTCTTTAAACGCACGTGTTGATAATAAAAAATTAAAGTACGCTGATATACTATATTGTTTACTTAAAAAATACGTTTTTTGATCGGACTCTCGATTATTCCATGATTATATAAAAAAAAAAAAACATTTTAAAAACACACCGTTAAATCTAAAATACGTATATTAAATATTCAATAATAAATAAAGTTTATTATCGATGATCAAACGTGATTCAAAATTCATTTATACTTATTTTAGATGACAAATAATTAACATATTATTACACGAGTAATGTTTGGTTGGTTGGGTTAAATTTCACACATATTTTCTTTTTGATATTTTTATGGCAAAATCATTGAGAATTTCATTTCTATAATATAAAGTTTCGATTAGTTCAATTTTATGCTTTTTATACATTAATTTATAATAAATACGAGAAGTTAGGCCAATGAATTAAAAAAACTAAAAAAACGGGAAGGTTGATTCTGGACGTCCCTTCGGTCCTTGGAGAAATTAATGGTTTATTATAATTAAGATTTGAGCACAATGATATTGCATTCGAAAATACGATTCTGGGTGAAACTCAATATAATAAACTGATAATCTGTTCCGAAATTTTACCACGGGTGTAAACTACTTATTAATACTTACTATAATACTCAAAAAAATTTTCAAATCCCTACAATCAAATTGCAATTAGTTATCATGCAATATAAAAATTTAAAATAATAGAAACCGTATTTTGTCGATTTTCCGTCATTTTTTCTTCTCCCAGGCAAAAGTTTTTGAGAAATTTTAAAAACGAGCTAAATAAATAACCAACTAGATGTAATTTTCTATCGAAAGCATACCCTATTCATGGTAATCGAATCATTATTTCTACCGGAAATCGTGCTTTCAGGCATAAAAAAAAAAAAAAACAATATTGTAAAACAGATACATTCCTCGATTCGCATAAAATCTAAAATGATTATGTATTGGAGAAAAAATATATAGATTTATTATAATTTATAATAACAAAGAAGTAACATTTATGGACAAATTTAAATAACTAATAAAAAATAACATATTTAATTTATTTATAACAATGATGGGTCTACATTAGAAATTCCCATCATTCTATAAAGAGGCTCATATAATTGGCATAATTAGTGATGAAGATAGGAACAGAAAAAAATAAACATTACCAGATAAAAAAGATGAACTTTGAAATTAATATAATTTAAAAAGCGCAGGACGGTAAATTTATCCCTGCAAAAAATTGTAGAGGAAAGTCATATTGATCTGAATACTTCTGTCGGCTTGTAGCGGTTGAAGAACATAAGTATAATATTGTGGCTGTTGAGGGATTTTTTACGTAAAGAATACAAAATATAACAAATTTCTCTGAACACGTTCAACGATTTAGCTATACCGAGCATTAGTATAAAAAAAAAATGCTTCAAAACAGTCGTCTTTAATAGTAAGTTGATCACGCGTAGTCCAAGTACACCAAAAAATATAATAAATATAATATTTTTATACGATAACTAAAAGTAAAACAAAAATCCTCGAGCGAATTTTAAAACACTTTTAAAGTATATTTCAGATAATATAATTAATTAAGAATAAATTAATTGAGATAAATATGTTTTCAATACAATAGAGTTTTTGAACAAGAATTTGATAATAAAAAGAGTAATCGGTATTCTATTTTTTACTTTATTACTCATATACTATCATTAAACTTTTACACAAGTTTTTAATACACCTTTATTTTTTCTAATATTCAAATATACAATATAGTTATACCTATTATATTAAAAATTACCGAATTTGTTTATCAACTGATACGATTAAAAAAAAAAAAATATGTTGGACTAAGTGATAATTATTAACATATTATTTACTATATAGATAAATAATTAAAAAAGTACAAAAAAATGTTTAACGTTTTATATATTTATGAATTTCAAAAATTATTTTAAGACGCCTCTTTCTTATAGGTACATTTTAAATGTCAGTATAACGATTTTTATTCGATCGAAAACATTAAATCTGTATGCATGTACCTATAAATCTAATACATCAACAACAAATAATATTGTTAAACGATTAATAATAACTAAATTTCGTAGTACTCAAACGTGTATTCAGTATTTAATGGCAAAACTAAATTGTTTACAATAATTATCTTTGCATAACATTATTATAATACGATAGAAAAATCGTTATTGACAAAATAAAAATCCATTTAAGTGCCATGCCAACCTATCTGTAATATCGTTATATAAATATTAAAATCGATTATAATTATATCGCAAACATGACTCTGGTTAGAAACAGGAAAACGAATGTCATTTTTTACGGTTTATTGAATAGGTAATTTAACGAGATTATAATACAGACTACCGACGTTCTATATATTATTATTATTATTATTAATTACATAATAACTATAACGGTTGAGCTCTAGTCACCACCGCAAGTGTTTATTATACAAAAATCGATTAATATTAGGTGGGTATCAAAATTTGCGGTCTCCATACAAAACTGTACATATAAATCGTATAATTATTATTATATCGTGTTATTTGTTTTCTACGTAACAGAATACGGTGTTTATTGACACCTGTAGCGTGACCGATGCTGCGTTGGTCTTGAAGTCTGACGAGACGTCATAACGTGTTATTGCCATTTTTATTCGTGTATTTCACGTTTTTATTCTCATTAAAAAAAAAAAATACATACATTTCGTGTAGTTTTGGATTCGAATATTTCACTTTCTTATACGGAAATATTTAGTTGAAAATGCGTCTTAAAGATCAAAACTTATACATATTATTTCCATACACCTATTTATAATAATTGATAATCGTGAGATAGGTACTACTCGTTTTTTCAATTTTCAATCAAAATCTTTTATTTTGAATCGATTATTAGTAGAAAACGCATCTAATAATTCCGCGATGTTTAATCATAGGTATATAAAAATATTGATGTTTTAATGAAAACGTATTATTTCCAAATAAAAAAAAAAAAAAAAAAAAAAAATATTGCATTACAGTTTACATATTATAATATAATAAGTTACATTATAAAATAATTGTGTTACCATAATGAATATAAACAAAAAATCAGTGATTATTAAAAATAGCTCATCTATAAAAAAAGAAATAAATATATCCTATTTTTTTCTAAAACGTGTCATCGATAATGAGTGTAGGTAAACTAATTTAACCTAGAGTAGTAACTTCTAGAGATATCTCTAGTCTTCATAAAAATAACTAATAATATAATATCTATGAATAAATTCAAGATTCATCAAATTCATTAACAAAAAATGTCCTATAAGAAATTCATTAGATGTATAAAAAAATAAAATGTTCGATATTCGATTTTGCTGACACCTATTATAAAGAACAAATTAATTTTACCTAATTATTTCAAAAATATTCATCAAAACATTTACATTTCCAGATGTAAAAAAAAAAATGAATAAATAATAAATATAATAAAATTATTTTGCAAAAAGTTAAATTTTATTCAAGACATGATTTTCTTAATTAGATAAACTATTATTAAATAACATTTCGGTCTATTTTTTTTAAAAAATAACATTATAAACACAAATTTGGTTTCCCAAAAAAATATTATTTTGGCAATTATTTTGCATTTAAAACATTATTTAATCCAAATAGAACCAGCTTAATCTATTTTAATGTTTTATGAAACATAATTATACAAATAAATAATGAAAAAAATTTAATTTAAATTTATACTTTACTGTTTTATGTATGAAAATATATTATAATTTTTAATTATTCTCAACGTATACAACACAATATTATCAAATGGTAATTTAAAATCAAAAACAACTAATTACGGGTATTTAAAGCCAACCGGTAATCGCTGGTAGAATTATTTTAATTATGTCAAAAATAATAAAACTTTTAATAAAAATCGTCAAACGATTTGTTATCTAAACGACTGAAAATACGCAAACTGATCGTTATTTTGTTTTGTTACGCTATAAAAAATGGTAATTTATCTGTCATAATATATACATTCTAAGGTAATACATTTTATAGATATCCTCGACTCACATCATATGGACGTGAGTAATATTCTGCAAAAATAAATCTATTCAAGTTTACCATGTTTTTAACTCGTTAATAGAAAGTATTCGAGAAATGTTTAAGTAAAATTAAAAGTTAAGAATTACCTTTAATTTGAGTTATCTTAATATATATATTTCTATTATTATACTTTTAATTTTATTATTTTTTATTAAACTATTAATATACTAAACTGTTATTTATGCAAAAAAATATTAAAACATATTATTTTCTATGAAAATATATGATTCAACGTAACTTCATATAAAAAAAATTAATTATAAAATGTTTATTTAAGAAATAATTTAATTTGTTATTTTAAAAATATATATATATTAAACGTTAGGTATTTAACTTGATTGATTCGACTTGACTAACTTTTTGATTCATTAATGTCCGTTCTTAGCAAAAAATATTGGAAATAACTATTAATTCTAAAGACTAATTACTGCTGGTATTCTGAATAATTTAAACAAATAAACCGTTTCGAATTTTCGATAATATTGCGGAATTTGTATAAACATCATTTAATTTTCCGAGGAAAATACTAAATTTTATAAATTGTTTAACAATATTATTTTAAATCGGTAAATTTTTTCTAATGTCTATCTTAAAATATAAAACTTATGAACACTATTCGGATTACGTACCTATATGTTATTATTATTTTTTCAAGTTTTCAAAACCATTTTATCCAAGTCAGGTAGACTTTGACGAAACGGACGATTATTATCGGATTAACTTACTATCGGTCACAATTCATATTTTTTTATTGACAGCCACTCGAAACGATATTTAACTCGTTGTTTACTCCTCTTCGTGTATTCGTGTAAGTATAAACATAACAACAATTAGTGTTCCCGCCAACTAGAAAAAAAACGATTTTTCAGTCTAGAGAAACCGATCACGTTATAATATTATATAGATTGGTACGATTTATAAATGTAATGCGCGGTGAAACTTTCGTTCGCGTGCATCTCCGAAGTTATCGGAATCGCCTGCCAAAAGCGGTATTACTTGTTCGACTACGTTACCGGGTATACGTTATCCGGTCCCCTGCAGACACACTCGTGTAAAATAGACGTTTTCTAGTCATAATTGCGATCGGATACTATAATGAACGGCGACGGCGACATTGAAAATAAATCCTAAATAATAAATATATAAATGAAAAAAAAAAAAAAAACTTTCATAAAATACTAAAACGCGTGTCGTCGCATGTTATGATAATAATATACATTATGATGATGATTTGCTGCGAATAAACGATCGAAACATCGTTGTAAAATTATCGACGCAATTATAGTTAGATACATAATAATAATAGTATGGGTACTTAACCTATAATAACATATCGATCCCGACGAGAAAACGCATATCATTATTAATATTTCAACAGAAATTATCTCGGGTCAAAAAAAGATTAGGTCGAATTCGGCCGGGCATTATGTACGGATTAGAAAATTTCTCCTCTTTTTGGAAATAACACTTCTTGTCAATTAATTTTCAACATAAAAGTGTACTTGTTCAAGTAGACTTGATCTTTATACGCCAGTTTGCCGGATCTACCATATTTCGACGCTCGGAGCAAAATATTTATTTATAGCCAATAGTGTTTATTTTAAGTAGTATTAATTATTTAATGTCATAATTTATAATAAACTGTATGTCTGCATCAGTGGCGGTCAAACGGGGGGGATATATCCCCCCCATGACCTTTTTGTTATTATTTATTATTTTTAACAATATACCGTTTATTACCTATATATTTATAATAAAAAAAGTGGGAAGGTCGATTATGGACGTTCCTCCTTCGTCCCTTCGATCCTCGGAGAAATTAGTGGTTTATTATAATTATTAAGATTTGAATGCAATAGAATATTGCATTAGAAAATACGATTCTGAGCGAATCTTAATATATTACAATATCTTATACTGATATCCATTCCAAAATTTACCACGAGTGTAAATTACATATGTAAATATGGAAAATAAATTTCAAATCCCTAAGAACAAAATTCAAGGAGTTATCATTTCATGATAAAGATTGCTAGTCACAATTTTCAAAATATTTTGTAAATAGATTAAATAGTATATGATTAGGTTTCTACAAAAATTTCAAACCGTTAAATCAAAAATTACAGGTAATATTAAACATTTTTAGACAAAATTCAAAGTTCTATATATTAAAATCTCTTATTTAGCCAAAAAGTCAACCAATCCATTCCAAAATTTTACATTCAATTTTTTCATTCAAAAATGTAAATATTACCTATGTGAGTATTCAAAAAAATGTTCAAAGCCTTACGATCAAAACTCAATTAGTTATCACGAAATAAAAAATTACGGAAACCGTAATTTTGCCGATTTTTTGGTAGTTTTTCTTCTAAGGAAAAACTTTGGACAAATTTGAAAAATTAGCTTAATAAAGTACCAAGATGATACGATTTGCAACCGAAAGCATATCCTTTTTGTAGTAATTGGACAATTATTTCTACCGGAAAAAATGTTTTCATACATAAAAAAAAACAATACATTCCTTGCACCGCTCAGAATTTAAAATAGATTTGATAATTTAATAATTTGATTACAATTTTATTAATATATTATAACTGATATTTACGATTGTCAAAATTGTCAAAATCAGAATTATCCTCCCCCCCATGACAAAATCATTTGACTGCCACTGGTCTGCATAGTAAAACATCAATTGTATATCAATATCTTATATAATATTATATACTTTATAAAACAATAATAAAACTATTTAAATTAAGTTCTTCATTAAAAAAAGTCCAAAAAAGTTTAAAATGATATTTTTCTTCCTTTTTTTGAAGCAAAATCTTAGATTATATATATTCATAATTTATATTTGTTGCTATTTCTTGTTCAATGGATATAATTGATAGGTTATTTATACTTGATAATTTTGTAGTCGACCTTAAATATAATTTTATTAATTTAGGTTTACTCAAATTTCTTTTACTAGATGTTGATGTAACAGGTAATATAATAAATATTTGATAAGCTGTCAACATGTTAGGGTAGACGTCTTGAAGGTTAATTTAAAAACAAAATATAATATTTCTTGAGGATTTGCATCTATTAATTTTTTATTTAATTCAAGAACATGTTAAGTAAAACTTTTCAATTCTAAAATGTATTCATTTTTATCAATATATTTTCATATTTTATACCTAAATTGAATCTTTCTTCTAATCAATTTGATATTCTATCACAAATGTGTTTTATTAAAATGTTTAATTTACGTTCTTTGGAGAAATTAAAATTTTCATTATCTGCTATTATTCACAAGACATCTTTTTTTTTTTTTTGAATTAAAGAAAGTACTGGTTCTATTGACCAGTCATTACTACGTTTCATCAATTTTTTCTTCTCTAAATTTCTTAATAAATTGTATTAGGCCTTTAAAAAAATGCTTGGTTGCGATATCTATTAATATGATTTGCTTTTGTAAAAGGATATTATTAACTCTATCAATAGCTCTATCAAAATTAATTTTTAATAACAAAACTATATTATAGAAATAACACGATCAAGAGCGTTTTGTATTTTGTACAATAGAACGGTGCTAATCGAAATAATAATTATTTGTATTTTGTATAGACGAAGAAAAGAAATAAGAATAATAACAAATAATATAAATAATATACATTTAGGACCCCCACTAGCCCCTCTTTCCCTAGATCCGGCACTGGTTATAAATAATTCTTATAGCAAATTTTGGTCATAATGGATTAAGTTGATGCATATAAATAGGCACGTAGTTTCACTATAGTTACTCAAATATGTAGATAACCGATATTAATATAGTCTATTAATCTGTAGGTAAAAAGTCAATGTCCTATTTTTGTTATTTCATATCTCTTATCAATTTTGGTGCGTAATATTATCACGTTAATATTATAATTATTTTTCGTCAGTTATCACAATCGGTGAAATTATGAAAAATTATCAATTCGGAAATACTATTTTTTAAGTAAATAAAAAATAAGTGTTTTTATTTTTTAAAAATGAAAAATTTATTATTCATTAAAAAAAATTAATTTATTATTTAATAAAATAATTTGAATGATATTGTTTCTTAAAAATTTTAAATCTTGTGAAATATTTATGAAAAGGAGGTATTAATTCTTTAATATAACTAAAACCATTAAGTTTTAAGTAAACAATACTTTAATAAATACTGATAAAGTCATATTAAAAATGATTAATTCTTACAATTACAATATAATTGAATGTTTAGTCGTTGAAATCATATATCAAAGAAAATACTAATAATGATATATATATATATATATATAAGTAAAATAATTAACGTTGCATATTTCAAGAAACTTGATAACTATATAAATCATTTCAAATATTACGTTAAAAAAATATTACAATAAATAGATTAAAATGTCTATTTATAATCATTTTTTTTTCCAATATTCCAATAGTCGTACTGAAAAAATTGTTACTTGAATTTAACATCTATCGCTTGCGCACCAGATATAATATTCCAAAACAATATTATAAGGAATAATATTGAATATGAATTTAAACCATAAATTATAAATTTGTATGTAAAATGTATCTTATAAAATAGTAAACATTTAAATTTCTATGTAGGTACATACTCTTATTTTTTTCGGTACCACTTAATAGCCTCGTAAAATATAGGTACTCGTAGAAAATATATTAACCTAAATTAAAAATTATTTTTTTGATTATAAAAAGTTTAATAAAGTTTTATTTAAATATTTTATAGTCTGAGTTTTAAATATAATAGTTTCAAATGGGAAAATAACTATATCTATCGCTTGGCAATAAAAATATAAATGATTAACTTAAAATATTATAAAAAGTTTCATAAACTTATTTAAAATACTATATAAATTTATTTTATAAAAGTATTAAAAATACATAGGTTACTCGAAAACTCCGAAAGTATCTATTTTTAATCAAATATTTTACAAAATTGTTCGTAAGAAAATACAACTAAATATTAAGTGTATATTATTATTATTAATTATTTCAAATTTATAATATTTAGCATTTAATTTTATTCATATAGGTAAAAATTGAACGTGATATTTTTTCGAATATTTGAAACCAATAATTATAATCTATTGTTTTAAAACATTAAAAATTTATATAGGTTCAACTAGTAGTTTTTAAAATAATCGACAGGTGACAAGTTGTCACTTTTTATCAATTACGTATTAGTAAAACTTTGACTATACAATTATTTCTATAAATAAAATTAAAATTTTTAGTTATTCAATGTAGATAGATAATTAATAAATAATTTAATTATATATATTTAACAAAAACACATTTTATTTTTTCACTTTTATTAATGTTTTTACAGCGTATAAAGACAATTGTGCGAACAAATATTTTCGTATTCTCGTTTGAGATTATTTTAACGTGAGAAATAACATAGTTTAATGTATACAAAGAATTGTTAATATTTTTACACTTAGCTTATACTTTTTAAATCGGTACATAATACTATTTTCAACTGATTTTAACAAAACGCATTAGTTTATACCTACTGAATTCGTTCACAATTATATAATGTACATAAAAATATTATTTGGTTTGTGTTTTAGTGTGAACAAATTAAATATATTAAATGTTTGAACCGGTATTATGTACGGTTAATTATAACGTTATATCTAGTCAGATATTTTCATTATTTATCCTCATTTAAACCAATTATAACATTTGGGCAAAGTACCGTATAAGATATAGGTAGTACTTCTAATTAAATAAATAGTTCCAGTAAAGTAAATATAAAGAGTTTGAATTACTGACAATTTTGATGTTACAAATTTTTAATTTCATTCAAATTGTGATTTTAGAGATTTTTTATTAAATATTTCTACTGAAAAAAAATATTATTTTATTATATATAGCGTTCAATTAGTTTTTGACTAAATTTATTCATATTCACAAACAATTTTTTTTTTTAAATTTTTGAATCACATTAATTAAGTAATTTACTATTTTAGACAACTTGGCAAATATTTAAAAATAACTTTATATTCGTATATATATATATTTTTAAATATTATATTTAATGAAAGTACAAATTATAAATTGTACATTCTTTAAAATATAGAAAAATAAAATTGATTTAAAATATTTAAAAAATATGAATAAACGTATAGTTTTTTTAAAATGTATATCGTTTATATTTTAGTTTCTGAACGGAGTGAAGAATGTTTTTACAATTATATATGCTTCATATTTTATGTATAAAGAAATTTTTTTAGTCAATTACAATAGACCGATTTCCACAAGTAGAATTTGCATTCAGTAGAGAATTTTGTCTAGTTGGTCTTTACTTCTCGAGTTTCTCAAAAGTCTTTTCCTTGGGAAAAGAAAAACTATTTTAAATATTTTATGATAACTAATGCATTTTTGAATGTAGAGGACTTGAAAATTATTCTGGGTATTGACATATGTATTTTACGTATGAGATAACATTATGAAACTATTACATTAGTTTTATGTCCAAACATTGAATTTTGAAAATTTACCTCAAATGTAATTTTTTGCTCAATAATCTTATATTATAAAATTGTAATTTGTGTTTTATGATCTGAAAAAAAAATTAATAGAAACTTTACCATATATTACTTAATCTATTTCTAAAATATATCGTAAAATTTCAATTTTTCTGAATATTATATTTTCATATAGAAATATATTTATATATTCTAACTGTTTAATAATAATACGCGCACGCACGTACATACAGTGGAGCTTGTGAGGGGGGGCAGAGGGGGTATTCGACTCCCGTTAAATATGTCAGGAAGCAAATTATAATTTTGCCTTCTTGAAAAATTTTCATCATACTTATACACTTTATACTTAAACATTTTAAAGTAATAGTTTATATCTAAATTACATTTTTATTGTTTTTAATATTTATATAATATATTATGTAATAAAATGAATTTTGAAAAGTTGTAAAACAAATAAAATTAGGTAAATAAGACTATAAGTTTAATCTAAAAAATAGTAGATAAACCTATTTTACAAAAATCAATAAATATATTTGTATTTTATTTTAATTTAGGTACTATATATCATGATTTTTCTTAACTTTTTGCCCCTCCCCCCCATGAGAAAAATAGTTTCTGCGCCTCTGCGTACATACACACATTTTATCTGTTTCGTGAATTTTAGTTAGTTTATATATTATATTATTGTGAATTATATATAACCGCGAAAGTGTCGACGCTCGGAGTTATTATTGTATTATAATTAGAGTCCGGATTTATATGCACTAAAAAAACTTAAAATAATATGCAAATATGCATCAAAAAAACTTGAAATATGCACCTAATATGCTCTTATACAAAATATATGCATTTATATGCTTCTTTCTAATTATTTTATATTTTTAAATCAAGTAAAAAATGTAAAAAAGAAAATACACTTTTTAATTTATATAATAACATGCCATTTATTAAAAACAACTATATAGGTTAGGTTAGGTTATATTATAATATTTATATTGATTTTATTCAAACCTTTTTCTAAACATCATTCAGTCAAACAAAAATAAATTACATAGTTAGTGAATAATATTTATTAAACTAATTATTAGAAGGTTTCCGGGGATGATGTAAATTCCGCCAGTACATAACCTAACAAACCTAATAAATAGGGTATAAAAATTTTTGATTTGGTGGATTTGCGTGTTTTTTATACAGTAAATATGGATAATAATATGTGATTCCTGTATTAGTAATACGCAATTTTAAGAAGAAAACATTAAATTTATTTTTTTTTAATAACAATATTAATAATGCTCAATTATATAAAATAATATATAAATAAAGAATAATAAAAATACTAAAATATATATAGTTTATAAGTGCCATAATAGATAAGTTAATAGAAATTACATAATAAATGTGTTTTGGTAATTTAAAACATATAGTATCACATATTTAAAAAAGCGAGAGAATCTCTCATCACGCGACCAAAGAAGTATTGGTAAAAAAAGACGCGACCGACGACGGGTTAAGCGCTTGTCAGGAATGTTTAATAGCTAAAAGCATTGCATTTTATTTAGATATTGCAGCTAATCGTCAAAACCACATATGTAAACTCGACGCTAATCGTCATATTTGTTTATTTTATTTATATTTTGTGTTTAAATTTAAATTATTATTGCTACCGTTGAATTATTTTACACGTTTTTATTATTTATTTATTGTTGCCAAACGGGCAATTATAATTATTAATTATTATTGCTTTGTGAATTTTACACATTTTATTTATTTATTTTGTTATTATATTTCGCATTGTTATTGTTGTGCCAACCAGACAATATTAAAATTCTATAGTATACGTTTTGATTTGAACCATTTTATTCCTGTAGGTGATTTGAACAAAATTATTGGTACGTGGTGTCCGAGCGCGCGTATTATAGTTTTACGCTCTAGGCCCAAACACTAACGCATAAATATTTTGATTCTCATTCACTAAGCTGAAAATTTAATATGTGTTTTATGAAATATTCCTGAATATTCGTATAAACAATTTTGAAAATCTATAGGTCCATTATTTTTTTTACGCATTCAAATTTTAGATTTCACATTGATGTTTGTATTTTTGTGGTTTTTTAAGTCTGCAAGCACGGATTTTACGGGTTTTTTTTTTTTACAAAAATCAAATTCTAAATCAAATTTTTTCTGCACGTCTAGTTTTGATAAAGAAAAACTTGTGGTTTTTACCTCAAATAATAAATAAAATAATATAGGTAATGTATATTGTATTTTGTATACGTTTAATTGTGGTTTTATTATGCTTGATATATATCGAAATTTAAATAGCTGGACAGTCGATTCTGAGCGTTTCTTTTTCGTCCCTTCGGTTCTTTGAGAGGTTAGTGGTGGAATATATTAACATTCCAACACCAATCTAAATTTTAGTTAAGAATTTAATACAATAATATTTCATTCGAAAAAACGATTCTGAATGAAACTCATTCGGACATACAATATACTGATAATATTAATTTTCATAATTTGTCTTTAATTATCAAATAATGTTTAACAGAAAAATTAGTCGCCATGAAATAATGAAATTTAAGGTCATCAAAAATGTGGGTTCCGCGAATTTTACCGTTTTTAGTGGTTTTTTTCTGATTCATTAAAAAATTATTGAGATTTTCCAAAATGACCTAAATAAAATATCAACTAGACATAATTCTCCAAACACAACCTGATCCATACAACATTGCTGGTCGCATTACTGCGTATCATCCCAACCTAATAATTATTTAAAAAAAAAAAATCTCTATAAATCCTCTTGGGACATCGTTATACAAGTAGTTACTATAATTTAACAGTCGCCAATATTATACTTTGATTGTAATTAAAATGTTAGGATTATTATTATTGTTCGAACAAAACAATTTATTGCATTTCAAACTTATTACGCTGTTATCGCGCCGTAAAAATGTTCATATAGTCAAATTCCGTAGTTTCTTGTGAATCGAGGATACATATCATTATCACAGGCGAAAAAGTGGAGAAATTGTTAAATCGAGTGCGTGTATAACGAAATGGATAAAATTTATTATAATACCTTAAAATAGATGATAAGCATTAGAGTAGAATTGAATTTTATGCGTAGTGAAAATTAAAGAAAAGACGTAATTTAACGTAACTAATCATCGTACAATATGAATAAAATAGGCAAAATAATTTTTCCGCTTAATTATTATGACTTCAAAAATAAACAAAACTGAGGTATAAAATCTACACGTAAAGATTGTGAAGCAAGAAAAGAGAAGAAAGATGTACGTAAAAACTAAAAATATAAGAATAATGGACTATTACAAACTTTCGCCGTGAAAATAAAAGACAGGCAAAAAACTATCCAAATCCAAGATCTTACGAAATTATCTGATTATACTAATTTTATTTAATATAATATTAAAACTATAAATTGTTGTTTTTTTTTTATGTTTATTATTTTTTAAATTTGTATAAATATGAAAATAATCGTAAATTCGTATTTTACTATATCACATTCCAACATGACAAAACAATTATTACGAAGATACCTATATAAAATTAAAATTTATTAATATTATATAGAAAAAAAGTGGGAAGGTCCATTTTGGATTTTCCTCCTTCCCGAAATAATGCTTCCAGATTTATAAAAACATAAAATATGATAATTTTCAATTTTACTATAGGTTATAACTTATAAAACTTATGAAAAAAAAATAATAACTTACGATTTTAATAATATTTTTAAATTTTAACTTGACGCAAATAAAATAATATAAAGTGAAAAAACCTCGGTAATTTACAACAAATTTAACTCGTTAATGTCCTGTCTTGAATATTTCAATTACGATAATATATAATAAAATTCGAGTAATTTCCAATTATTTTACATATACTTTTCTATACGTACTCTATAAGGCTATAGTAAAGACTTGGGTAATGTAGTTGGTACAGGCACGTAGCCAGAAAATATTTATTAGGTGGGCTAATATAATTTAAGCCCTCCTCCCTCGAATCCTATTCTAATAATTATGTAATATTTATGGGCGTAATTTGGTAGTGGTCTGGATGGAGGGGCCAAAGCCCCCTCAGAACCTCTCATAACCACCCTAAAATTTGTAAAATTATTAATGTAATATTTTTATAGAAATTTGAGTAGTTTAGGTGTGTTTTCTTATATAATCATTTTTAGTTTTTTAATACATCATTAGAATTAACACGTCTTTTGTTAAATTAACAATCTTGTACTTGTATAGTAGTATAACTTATTAACTTAATAAAATAATTATATAATATGTAATAATAATTATAAATGTATATTTATAGATTATTTTAAAATGGGTATATTAAGTCCATGTTATTATTAAATTATTGAGACTATTGTTGACAGGTTTTTGTCAAATATCGACAATAACAACAACCACTATAGTACTTGTAGCTATATAATATAAATATACAATTTAATATAAGATTAAATAATAATTTTAATATTTGTGGGACTACACGTCTATATACTACACAGTAAACAAGTCAATAGACCAATGTAGTATTGTCATAGATTAATACAATGGTATTATATTATAACATTATTTATATCTATTTATGAGTTTTAATCAGAACGTCAAAAATTTGTAATCAAAATATTATAATTTACATCTTTCACAGCCAATCAAATATATATAGATTATTAACCTGGCATCTGAAAAAAATGTATTATTTATAATTAAAAGTGGGTGGGTCGCCCCTAGCTACGTGCCTGAGTTGGTAATGAAAGCATATTATAATTATTGTGCATATCAACAAGATATTTTATAATAAATTCAATTAATAGTTGGCACTCGAAAACCAATTATACGAATCAAAAAACATTTGTGGACAGTTAATGCCCACTCCTCCAGTCTATAGTTACGGTCCTACCATTTTAGTTTGTGTCTGCGGTCAAGACTAAACTGCCAATTTGCATAACGTGGCATAACTTAAAATTTTTACACGATAATATTACGGTCATAGTATTTCATATTCATTTGCCATTTGGAATTTTAAACAACAATTGGACAATGGCATGCGGTGTTTTTGTTGATTTTGTAAATTTTCTGTATTGATTCTCTTTTGCGTTTTAAGTGTGATCTATTTTATTATTACATACACATATTTATTTTTATTTCGAATTCACTAATACCATATTGGTAGCTAAGAATTCCATTGTTTTTCTACGCGCGACAGTATATTGAAGAGCAAAATTGTGAGCATATTATTATTTTTTATATTATAAATTTAACTACCAAATACTAACCTTTCAAGAAATATGGTATCTATTTATCATTTGTTTTTATTGTAACACATTGTTGGAAGACTATGCAAAAATATTAAAGTGTCTTCATGTCATTTGAATGAAATTGCTCATGAGTAACTTAGCTATCATAAATCATTAATCTACATTTTGGTACTTGTCCATATGACATAATATTTTATGTATAAATATTATATAGTATTTTGATTAAGAGAGATTATTATTCATTATTTGTGTAAAGATACTATTATTTAGAATTTATTATCGCTTGAAGTGTCTAAATTCGGTTTTAAATAGAATGTGAAAATGAATAAAACTGATCATACAACATTGAATTTATATTATGCAAGCAAGTATTTGAAATTTATTTTAATTTATTTTTAATTCAATGTTTATTGTTCCTAATAATTGGTAATTGCTAATAATAATTCTTTTTTTTCTCTACGTGCGATAGTATATTGAAGAACAAAATTGTAAGCATTTTATTATTTTTTATATTACAAATTTAATATCTTTTAACTACCGAATACAACTTACATCAGTTATTATATATTATATTAAATATTATCTTTAAAAACGTGAAATTTAAACTACTTGCTCACTAATCTTTCAAGAAATATGGCATCTATTTATAATTTGTTTTTATTGTAATACAATGTTGGAAATCCATGAGTAATCGAGCTAAATCATCAATCATTAATCTACTTTTTTGATATTTGTCGATATAACGTAATATTTTATATATATATATATATGTTATATAGTATTTCGATTTACTGTTTCGTAGAGTTTATTTATTATTCATTATTTGTGTATAATTGATTTGTTTTAAGTATGAATAAAATTAATTTTTGCACTTGTATCGATTGTTCTCTGTATATTTTCATTATTAATGTTCCTAGGATATATTGTAGTATTTGGCCTTTCTGTTTTCATTACTTTTTGTGGTTATTACAATATTTATAATAATATAATATGTTGATTTTAGTATCAGAATTTGTATTAAGTAATACTTTGATTACTCACTTTTTATAACAAACTTTACTTCTAATATATTACTTTAAAGTATTGATATATTTTTTATTACTTTATCTATTTTAACATCAGAAAATGTTTACATTAGCAAAATTATCCTAGTGTGTTTGCAATGAAAACGAAAAGGTGTTCTACAACAAACTAGAAACAATAGAAATTGATGTGAAATCTTGTTTAGATTTATTAGTTTTATTAAAAATAAAACCAATTATTTTAATATTATATGCGACGATTATAAAACAGACGACTCATTCTATGGTGGTGAGTATAGAAACAGATTTAATAAAATACACTTCAAATGATTAGTTAAATTTCTTTTTCAAATTTATGGTCATACTTATATGAAATATGTTTAGATATATATGTATTTGTTATAAATTTAAAGATTCAATATGTTGACTGTTGATTATTAGTGTTAAGTTATAATAATAGGTATGTGTTAAAAAATTAATTTAAAATAGATATGTAATTTAATTAGAGTCGTGAGAGATTAAAAAAATGTATTATCTAATGTCTAGTTATACCTTATACAATGTTATATACAGTGGCGCCAGAGCTAGGACGCAGAGGGGGCATTTGATCCCCCCCATAAAAATGTTCAGGGGGCAAATATTATTTTTGGGGCGCCCGGGGGAGATTGGGGGGGATAGTTAAACAAATAAAATTAAAAAATGTAAAACATTAAGATTGTTTTTAATTTTATATTCAAAATTAAATTAGGTAAAGACTATTAGTTTTTAAATCAACAAATTAATGTTATAAATCGGTAATTTTATTTAGATAAAAAAACAGATAATTAATAAGAAATTAAAAAAAAATTAGAATATTGAAATTATCAACATAACACGCATTGTTTACGATGGTGAGAGAATGAGGGAGGGGGAGATTTTATCTTGGTCAATAAAATATTAGCACCCCATAACCCCCCCCACAACCGAAAATTGACAAAATCCTAAATACACTACTAGTACAACATTAAATACTTACGATAAAAAATAATCACATTTATTTCCCATGTTTTTACATGTACTTTTCTAAACGTACGGTATACAGTTTTAGTAAAAATATAGGTAATGTTGTTGGTAATGAAAATATATTATAATTATTGTGCATATCAACAATATATTTTATAATTAACTAAATTAATAGATGGCGCTCGAAAACCAAGTATACGAAATGAAAAACATTTTAGGACCGTTACTGCGCACTCCTCCAATCAATAATTACAGTCCTGCCATTTTAGTTTGTGTCTGCTGTCAAGACTAAACTGCCAATTTGCATGACGTGGCATAACCAATAATTTTACGCGATAATATTATGCTCATATTATTTCATATGCCATTTGCCTTTTGGAAGTTTAGACAACAATTGGACAATGACATGTGGTTTTTTTGTTGATTTTGTAAATTTTTTGTATTTATTCTCACTTGCGATATAAGTGTGATCTATTTCATTATCACTTACACATATTTATTTTTATTTTGAATTCATTAATACCATATTGGTAGCTAATAATTCCATTGTTTTTCTACGCCCGACAGTATATTGAAGAGCAAAATTGTAAGCATATTATTATTTTTTATATTATAAATTTAACTACCAAATACTAACCTTTCAAGAAATATGGTATCTATTTATCATTTGTTTTTATTGTAACACATTGTTGGAAGACTATGCAAAAATATTAAAGTGTCTTCATGTCATTTGTATGAAATTACTCATGAGAAGCATAGCTATCATAAATCATTAATCTACTTTTTGGTACTTGTCCATATGACATAATATTTTATGTATAAATATTATATAATATTTTGATTAAGAGAGATTATTATTCATTATTTGTGTAAAGATACTATTATTTAGAATTTATTATCGCTTGAAGTGTCTAAATTCGGTTTTAATTAGAATGTGAAAATGAATAAAACTGATCATACAACATTGAATTTATATTATGCAAGCAAGTATTTGAAATTTATTTTTAATTCAATGTTTATTGTTCCTAATAATTGGTATTTTTGTGTTGATTGATCTGCTTCAAGTATGAATATAATTTATATTTGCGTTTATGTCAATTGTTTTCTGTATTTTTTCAGTATTAATGTTCCTAATATATATTGTGGTGTTTGGCCTTTCCAGTTTTATTACTCATTGTAGTTATTATATTATTTGTATTAATAAAATGTGTTGATATTAATATTAGAATTAGTATTAAGTAGTATTTTTATTACCAACTAACCACAGCTTCTGATAATATCTTAAAAGTATACACAGTAATAGTCAGTGTTGAGAATAGGTGACTAAAATATTTTTTAGATAAAACAAATTTTTTTTTTTAAACCTTATAATTTTCATAATAAGTTGCGGCAACAGTATTTAAATTATTATAGTTAAAAATGATGTATAAACAATTATTAATCATTATAACTTACATAAAAAAATTAATAAAAATTTTACAATCATTCTTTATTGAAAAAATATATTACATTAATGTTATATTTTACTGATTTAAATTTCATAAATAAAATATTTAAATTAATATCTCATATTTTAATATAATAATGAATTTAATACTTATTTAAGTTAATACGAACATAGCAATATTCAAAATTTTTAAACATAATTATTTATATATTATTAATTATTAAATCATCTATAAGAATATAAGTATATTCTTACATTATTTGAATTATGTTAAATTACAAAAAAAAAATATTGAAATAAGTATTTAAATATTATATATAAGTTAACGCAAAATATAAAAATATACATAATATTTAAATCAATTTTATACACATTCACTATTTAAACATATATATACAATTAAATATCATTTTAAATCTGACATTTTATACACATAAATAATATTTTACATTAATTATATTTAAATTCATATTTAATATATTGTGTTATTATCCATCGGTTAATGCGTAATATAATATTATTCAGCATTTATATATATATTCAATTATTTTAATGAATATGAAATAAAATCTAGTAGTTATGATATTATAACTTATAAATTTATAATAAATTGACATTTATAATATTATTTTGTACTGTGGCCAACAGAAAAGATTGTTATAATATTAATGAAAAATATTTAAAAAGTCTACAAATCTGTATCTAGATTAATTAAATTGGATAAAAATAATTTTATCTTAGATACTTAACATATAAGAATTTTATTTATCTACATAAGGTAATAAATAAAAAAAAATTAACTAGGTAATTCTCAACGCTGGTAATGTATAAATTAAATGTATTTACTTATTATATATTTTATTATTGTATTTATTTATTTTGTATTATTTTTTTTGTTTTAACATCAGGAAAATGTTTACATTGGCAAAGTTATCTTTCTGTGTGTGCGATGACAATGAAAAGGTGTTCTACAACAATCTGGAAACGCTAGAAATTGATGTGAAATCATGTTGTGTAGATTTGTTAAGATACAATAAAAATAAAGCCGATTATTTTAATACTATAAACGACGATTCATTCTATGGTGGTAAGTATAGTAACAAATATAATAAAATGCACTTTAAATGATTAGTTTAATTTCTTTTTCATATGAAGTATGTTTATATATATATAAGCAATTATTATAAATTTAATGATTTAATATTTTGACTGTTAATTGTTGTTCTAGTTAACATAATAAAATGTATTAAATATTTCATTTAAAACTGATATGTGATGTTTAATTAAATTAGACTCGTGAGAGATTAAATAATTGTTTTCTTTTTCAAAGTACTAATTTCTAGTTATACATTATACTATATCATATTGTCATATAAGTACATACTTCGAATATGCCAATGTACCTGTTCAAATAATAAATATCTATTACAATATAACTAACCTTTTATTAATATAACTATATAATATTGTGTGTTATAGTTAGATATTATGTATTTCATAAGAAATATTTAAACCATATTTGCTTATATATAAATTTCTTTCTAAATTTTCCATAGTTATAGTGGGCAGTATCTCACAAAAGACTTTCGCAGAAAAAGCTTCTTTTAATGGCCACCTACAGTGTTTGATATTTGCTCAAGAACGATGCAATTTCCCATGGACAACTGGGATTTGTGAACAAGCGGCTCTAAACGGACAAATTGATTGTTTGATGTACGCTCGTGACCGAGATTGTTCGTGGGACGAGTTGGTGTGCGAGAACGCGGCTGCTAATGGGCACTTGTCCACATTGAAATACGCACGCGAACATGGTTGTCCTTGGGATGAAGCGGTGTGCCGGAAAGCAGCACAAGGTGGCCACATGGAAGTCCTGGAGTACGCACACAGGAACGGGTGTCAGTGGGATGAAGGGACGTGCGAAAGTGCAGCAGCTGCGGGACAAGTTGATGCGTTGCGATACGCACATCAGAACGGTTGTTCTTGGGACGGCAACTCATGTCGGGCTGCTGCGGCTCACGGACAACTGCAGTGCTTAAAATATTTGCACGAAAACGGTTGTCCGTGGGACTCTTCTACGTGCGAGGCTGCCGCTGAAGGTGGATATCTCGAGTGTCTGCAATACGCACACAATAATGGATGTCAGTGGGACATGTCTACTTGTGAGGTTGCAGCTGCTAATGGAGAAGATATCTGCCTGCGGTACGCCTTGGCTAATGGTTGCCCATGGGACGGGTGGGTTTTCATGGAATATAAATTGACAGTTGATCAAATAGATAGTTTACGTTTTTCAGGATGATTGATTGAAAAGTTTTTTTTAATAAAATTTGTGTTGTAAATAGTATTATAATAGTAATAAAAAAAATGTACTATAATGTTCAATATGTTATTTACTTTTATGTATTATAGTTGTATTTTAAGTTTATTTAGAGTGTGATGAATTCTGTGAATCAATATTTCCATAAATAAAAATTATTTTTGTATAATCTTAGGTTATTTATAAAGTAGTTTATATTCAATATGTATTTAAATAAAAAATATAATATAATAAGATATTTAATTTTTAATTTTAGTGAATATGTTATGTACAATATGTAATATAACATAACATAAAAAAAAAAAATTATTTTCTATTAAAGTATATTTTTAAATTTTAACTTATTATAATTGAAATTATTGATTATTCTAACTTAATTATTAGATTAAAAATATTATTTTATACCATTTTGTATAGTAAAATCAGTTAAACTAAAAAGTTTAACAACATAATTTTATAATAACTCTAACCTAATTATTAAATTAAAATTACATTGAAAGTATATTATAAGATCAATAAAAAATCAAATACTTTTAAATATTTACTGTAATACATAATATTAAAAATATTTCAGCACAATTTATTTCTTATACATTTTTTATTTGTAAATATAGACTATGAATAAGTTTTTATAGGAACATACACATTATGAAACATTTTAAAATAAATTAGGAAACAAAATGATGATAATAAAACTAAAATTTTTTAATTAAATAATAATATTCTAAATATACATAAAAAATGTAATTAATAAACTAATTAATATTTCAAATTAATAATTATTTAAATATACATCAATAACCAAATACCTATTTAAAATATATAAGTTATTATAAAAATAAATATGATTCCAATTACAATAAATTGATATCATTATAAAAAATGTTTTAATTTATATATGGGTGTTGCCTGAAAATTTAGTATTTATAATTTCATCTACTAACTGATTCGGTAGGTTTATAGGCTGATTATAAGTAAGTAAATAAGAAATTATTCATACAGTATTATCATTGATATTCTGTTGAATTTCAGCGGAATCATTATTAGAAATCGCCATATTTTTACCAATAAATGAGTTTTGAATATTATGACTGGTACTAACATCAATATTTTGCAACTCGTATAGATTTATAGCAGTAAACAAATTGTTATCATTACTCAGTAAAAGATGTCAGAGCTTATGAAATAAAATAAAATGTAATAAAAACTATACATAATAGGTAGGTGTTGTACAAATATTACCCTAGATATCTTAATATATTTTAATTGCATATATATTTCCACTATCTACTTATCAACTATATAATTATGCTTCAGTGATTAAGTCGATAAACCTTGTGCGAAAAAAGTTATCTACCCTGAATAGAATATTATAGACAGCTAATAACACACAATATATAAGAGCTATATAATATGAATAGTATAACATAAATAATATTAATATTACAAGTTAATTCTATAAAAATTATTGTAATATTATAAAAATATTTTTCAATCTATTATAAGTAATCGATTCTTAATATAATATAATAGATAATATAACAGTAGGTAACAACTATCAATAATAATACAAACGTACTAAATTACACGATTATAAATCTTCAATTTTTTAATTATATTAGAACGTGGTCCTATAAATATAAATCCTATAAATCCATTAAACATTTAAGTAGAATATAAATATGTACCTATATGTTTGTGTTTCTGTATATAGAAAGTTTAATATAATTTAAATGACACATTATTTTGTGTAGTTTGATGTTATTTGTCTAATACAAAATATTTTAACAAACTTATTAACATTCTTTAAACATTTAAAGGATTTATTTTTTTATACTAATAATTTTTATAATATATATTAGATATTATAACAAATGTACCATTTAATTTAAATTCATATTGTTACTGTCTTTAATATTATGAAATAAATAAATATATATATATTTACTTAACTTTAAATAACTAAATTATATTATCTGAAATATTTAATTCGTTCAACACATTATCAGTGAAAAAAATCGGCCGTACCTACTGTACATTTGTGTAAAACACGTTTCAAAAACTTAAAAAAGTACTTTAATCGTAAAGATATCGCACGGTTTGAACTGAATGAATAATAACGGAATGTAGACAGAAAAATGAACAGTTTTAACTTTTCAGTATCCATGAGTTTACTGTTTTCTGTCTATGTAATATTTATAGTCCATTACATATTTTATAAAAACGATTAGGTATTGAATTATTATTTATAAGGTTCCCAACTATATACAGAGTGAGCTCGAGAATTTGACAAATTAAATAACTCTAGTTCAGAGGCGCAGGAATATTTTTTTTGTGAGGGGGCAAAAATTTAAGGAAAATCATGATAGTATATTAAAATAAAATTGTTGTCAAATAAGTTTAACTACTATTTTGTAGATTAGTAGATTAAACTAATAGTCTTATTTACCTAATTTAATTTTGAATATAAAATTAAAAACAATTTTAAAAACATTTTTAATTTTATTTGTTATACAACTTTTTAAAATTCATTTTATTACATATTATACAAGTATTATATTAATATTAAAAATAATAAAAATGTAATTTAAATATAAATCATTACTTTAAAATGTTATGTATTAAGTGTATAAGTATGATGACAAATTTTCAGGGGGGCAATATTATAATTTGCTCCCTGATATATTTAACGGGGGGGGTTCAAATGTCCTTCTGCCCCCCAGCTCTGGCGCCACTGCTCTGGTTCTGTGCTATATTTATTTACAATTATTATTATACCCCGGCGCTACATTTAAGGTATATTAATTTTTAATTTTATTTTTAAATAAAAAAATTTAAAACCATGTTTTTATCTACTTTTTAAATTTTTATTTCAAAACAGCTATTTTGTAGGTTTGTATTTGAAAAAAAAAATGGCATTAAAATTTCTTCTTAATGTAAATTTAAAATTTTAATTTTAATATTTTTTAATGATTTTTTGAGCTTAATGAAAATATAATATTTTAGATACGACTAGTTTTACGATACACTTATCGATAAGCATTTGTATTTTAAATAATGAAATAATATTATATTTTCATTAACTTCAAAAAAATCATTAAAAATAAATGAAAACATTTAAAGAAGAAATTTTAATGTCACCTTTTTTTTGTACATGTATATAAATCTACAAAATGGATATTTTAAATTAAAAAAAAAATAAAAAAAAAATACACTAATTGTAGCGCCGGGTATAATAATATTTAAAAAATTTTAAACAAATATAGCGTAGAAGATTTATAGAGTTATTTAATTTGTCATATCCTCGAGACACACCCTGTATATGTTACAAAAACAATAATAATATTGTAAATATAATAACACGCATTGCATTTATGGCATATTCGAAAAGCTAGTGTATGGTAAATGTGTACAGTGTTCCGATGAGTGTGGTTGGGATTCCTATTGTATAAAACAGATTATTTATATTACGGCTATTTTTAAACTAGTTTTAGATGTTTCTAATTATTTTTATAAATTTAATTTTTCAATCAAATAATTATTATTGCCTATTGAGCTAACCATATTATATGGTTTTATTAATTAATTAATTTTAGTAATTACAAATTTTGCTTTATAACCCTTTGATGATGTGTTGTTTTAATAATTTATTGTGATTACATATTATGTTACCAACCCATAAAATACAGTCACCATAACCATTAATGTGATTAAAAAGTCCAACTAAATACCTATAGTAAATCCGATAAAACATTTTAGTAGGTATGACTGTATACATTATGTTAGGCCAACCAAAATATTTCCAACACTATATTTTACTATAACCAAATAATTTGTTTTTTTTTCCCGCGTAAGTATAGCTTATCGCATTATTTTATGAAATAATTATTATTCTACGATGCAACGAATCGTGCGATTTGAACGATTCGTCGATTTTTGAACGTTAAATTTACGAGGCTATAATAAGTACGACGTACAATATCATATTAATCTATATTTAAAAATATTATCGCGTGATATTTTAAATTTTTCGCGGTGTAATTTTATGTTCTGTATTTTAACGATCAGAAAAAAAAACGCTTCGTATTTGCTCGACAAAACGAATCTTATAAAAAAATAAAAAAATTTGGCGATAAAAAAATCGATTTCGTAAAATCGTAACAAATATTCTATTAAATAAATTCGTAAATATTTTCTGTTCCATTACCAATACTTACCGTTAACCGTTGAAACGGTCGTCGATCGCATTCGTAATTGATCCGATTGATCGTTGTTTGCGATATGCCGAATACAATTTTCATAAAAATAAGTATAGGACGTTAACAGCAAAAAAAAAAAAAAACACGATTCGAGCGCGCGCTAGTTCGCAGCTCGTCAATGCCCATTTATGGCAGTTTCGCGCGCTCGCGATGACCACCGCACACGTCCGTCCGTATCGTTCGTGACATCGTGGGTCGGTGACTAAATGACTCACGACAATAATGTGAAACAAAATAAAATACGATCGGAACATAAACCGACCGTTTTATAACATAACGTCGTAGTATCATTATGATAAGATGTCGTAAAATAAGCGTAATAGACGATAAAATAAAAAAAAAAATTTAATTATATTGCGGTGTAGGTAGTAAATAATATAATATTATAGTACCGAACAGCGTGACGACGCTACGACAATAATCGTTTTTAACAAAAATCAATCGAACGATTTATGTCGGAGCGATTTTTAAATATATTTAATTAAAACGAGTTAAAAACATTTAAAAAAATGTAATTATTTTAGGTCTACGTTGATACGAATTATGATTATATCGGTAAGAAGAGAAGCTATCCCTAAGTGATGAGTTTGTGACATACCAACGAACTTTCAAAATACAATTTTTTTTTTCCGTTTCAAATAGTAACTAATCTTTTTTCAATTTTGTGTTTTATCAAATACAAATCAGTTACCTAATTGTTTATCAAATATTTTCTATAATATCGATAAGTTGGTTAAGTCTAATTGGCTTGTGTTTTATTGTTGACCAAGTCAAAAAATATTATTGAACTAAAATAATATTACTTAAATTTATCAAAACCAATCAATTATGATAAGACCTATCTTTTATAAATTATTGTTTTTAACGTAACGTAACTATGTAAGTATCAATATACATCCAGTAAATATTCCCCAAAAAAATGGTTAACTATTATGTAGTAGTTTCTTATAGCTCTTCTAATTTATATTCTAAGGATAAATAATATAATATTAACAGTCAGGCTGTAAATATGTGGGTATAGGTTAAATAGGTTAATTGTACATTTATTACAAATTATAAAACGTGAGTTGGATACTTAATATTTGTTCGTTATCATGTTAAAAATAGATAATCAAAAAATAAATAATGTCCTTTTTGTTTTATCAAGTCATGATTAATATTTTACGTCAAATATTTCGACCTTCAATTTTCATACTAATATTAATATACTTACGGATATACTTTATTCTTACACTAATTATCAGAGATTTAACTACTTCAAAATAATAAGCTGATTAATAATTTGTTGAAAAATTGTATAGTTTATGTTTAATTAAAGAAAATTGTATCGCCATGCATAGGAAATACAATGCATGTAATATTAAAAATCGAAATATCAAAAAATATTTGTATTTATTAAAGGAAAATTTAAATTTAAAGAAAAAAAAATTATATTCATGTTGTCCAACGATGTCGTAGACGTTTTTGATCGTGTTATCTATAAGTAGAATTTTTATCTTAAATATCCTCGAAGAGTTTAATTTTTTGATAATATTCTATTATAAGACAATTTATTTAGGAGGCAGAACTGTTTAATATATCTAATTTAAACGATATATAGAAAAAACTATTGTTTATTATAACTATAACTTAGTAAAATCCTTATTGTTAATGTGATTTTAATAATAACATATTAATAATTAAGGTAACACGGTGGCTTAAATATATAGAAAAGAAATAATATTAAAATAATAATCTATTACTAAATTATTGTCAACAACGAACATTAATAACTTGTTGATAAGTAAACTACAATATTATTTTTTATTTTTTATTAATTAATATTTTCTATAACATTATTGTATTACTTTACCAAAAATGTTTGTAGAACACTTTGTACGATAATATGGAAAAATGCAAATCGCGAACAATTTATTTATGAATAAAGTAATTTATATTATCTTCGGTAATAACAAAATGATCGATAATTAAATCAGACATTATTATACTATTATTTCTTCTTATTATATTATATATTACTATAAACGAGATTAATATATATATATAATAAATTATCACAAAAAAAAAATTAATTAGTTTTAAATAAAAGTGTAAAAAATTGAATCTTTACTAATTATTGTACATTCATTAAACGTTTTTTCTTCTTTTGTGAAAATGACATAATAAATAAACCGAAAATTTGACCGAAACAAGACATTTATGAATATTTCCAACGTATATAATTATATTTATTTCGTCGTCAAATTATATATTCATGTCCGTTTTTAAACTATCTTATTTAGTGGTTTTTGTTGAGTACTCATCATTTTAATAATATCGTACCTACTCTGTTTATAACATCAAACTTCTACTAAACGGTTGATTAAAAGCTTTAGTCGCTTTATACATAAAGTATAGGAAAACATTTTATTATAAAACTATCGATCAATAAGTAAAAAGTAAATAAAAAGTATATTTATATAATTATTAACATTTATTTATATAACAAAACACTGGCTATAAATTATTATATCTTATACGTATGTAAAATTATATACTTATAAGATTATTAATTAGAAATTTAATTTTGAATTATTAATTATTTATTTCGATAAATTAGGATTTATTTTGACCGTACAAAGTGATCGGAAATTATCATTTTATTAAAAAGTAACTTATATTGCATTAGGTATATTATTATTATTATTCATTGTAATTTGTTCGATTTTTATAAAAAAAAAGTAATTTTTTGTAATAATTGTAATAATCTTATTTTCATAAACACCTTCTCAACAACTTTTTCTGTATACGTCCCTGACAGTTACCTTGTTAGATATAAATTATTTAGTACACTGTCATTCTAACCTAAGTCCTAAATTATATTTAAGACAATACATATTTTTACGTCCCCCTTTTATCTATTGTTTACTCTATAGGGAATCTAGTACGGTAACCATCAGATATCAATGATGAAAGTATTATAAATAATTTGTATATAAATATGGATATCAATGATATAATTTCAATTGACAATAACAGTATTTCATTAGTGGCACATAGTGGGTACGACATTTAATGATAAATTGTTTATTGATTTGGTAATATTTTAATATAATTCTGTATAGATAATAGTATTAATTAAATTGAATATCATAATAATAATAGTAATAATCAGTGGTGCAACTAGTGTACTAGTGTTAAAATATATTTAAAAAATAAGTTGAGAATTGCCTTGTTATTATAGAGGGCTATGAGTAATTTTTTTTTTTTTTTTTTGGGGGGGGAGGAGGCTAAGCCCCTTCAGCCACCCCTAGTTACGCTTATGGTAATAATAATGAAAATTAAATAATTCATTGTAGTGCATGAAAGTTTTAGTACCTATAATAATATTGAATAACCTTATCAGTAACGTCATCATCGACTGCTTTTGGCGCTTCTATAACGATGTATCAAAAAATATTATTTCACCCAGTTTGTGTGTCGAGAATGTGTTTGAGTCGATCAGTGATAATATAATATGATACGACCGTATCAGCCGAGCAATGTGCAACCGTCACGAGCATGCACAAAAGTATAATGAAATCGAATTCTATATTATGATATACATTCATTGCGTTCTTGTTTCGGTATCGCGTCTTTTTAAGAGTCCGCGATATGCAACTATAACAATAGACAGTACAAAGCGTATAGCTTACCATAAAAAAAATGTGTAAAAAATTGTATACATGACCTGAAAATCAATTATTTAAACTCTTATAAAGTTATAACATGGAATGCAAATTTTATTTAATCGATAATATAATTAGTGATACCCGATAAGAATTCTATTTCCTATCTTCCCGTTGGAAGGGAATGATTATTATTTACATTTAACAATGACAAAACAATTGTTGGATATTATATTAATCGTTATATCTAATATTTTTATAACTATTATATATGAAAATTGAATATTTTTAAATACTGTTTCTTTCTTAATTATTTTATGCTAAGGTCTGTGTTTAATAGGTATTATAATATATATTACTACTGATTACCAAATACAAATAAAATATTTATTTATTAAAAAAAAAAAAAAAAAATGTATTATTCCAAAATGTCAATTTAACGAACTGGAAATTTTGAAGTACCAATTAAATAGATAAATATCGAATTTTGTGATTTTTTAATTTTCTTAAAAACCAACACTTGTCTTAGGTACTTTTTTTTGGAATTTATTCCAAAGTGTTTAAAAGTTTAGAATTAAACTCAACACTCGAGTTTAGTCAATTGTTTTCGAAAAACTTGGCTATTCGTTTGAGTCGACGACAGCAATTATATTTTTATTGCGATTCTAATCGATCGACGTGTAGGTAGTAGCCTCCTGCTTACCAGCGGCCTTGGTAACCTGCTCGTTCGAACAGTCGACGGTCCGATGTGTAATACTAGTCCGACATCCGTGCGGATGCCAAAACAGTGTGTTAAAACACTGCCCTCGTGTAATAATAATAACAACAACAATTTCGGTATCCCCGGTAATAACCGAAATATACTTTGGTATTAACCGCGGACGGGTTAACGGCCACCCTAATGATAGAAAAGAAAAGAAAAAAAAAATCGTCCGTTTATGCGACGTACAGGTGTTTTTGGACTCGCGCGGTGGGCGTAACGTACGGGAGAGCGGTGACCTTGCCATCGTCGCATTTGTACTTATTAGGTCGTCGTGTCGAAACGAATAAAAAAAATGAATAAAAAATAACGTAAAAAACATAATCCTGACCGGCCCACGTGCCGCAGCGTCGTCCTCGCGGCGGCGGTGGCGGCGGCGGCGATCGGTCCGCCTACCGGTCGGAAAGTGCGAAGAACCGCTCGCTCGCTAACGCGGTACTCGTCGGCAGTCTCGGTGCAAACGCGTGGCAGCGCCAGTGTGTCTCGCGGACTCGTCGATTTTTGCGAAACGTGAAAGTATATCATATCATATATTATTATTATCGTTAAAAAACCATCGGAACGTGCAAAAAATTATTTTATCGTTCCGACGATCCACGTACAGCCGTTAGAAGAAACAAAAAAAAAAAAAAAACAACAACGTGCACACAAGTAACGTACAACGATATATTATTATTCGGAATAATAATTATCGATATTATTTTTTTATGATCGAATCGAACTATGAAATACAATCTGACCGGTGCTCGAATTATGGTTAGGGTTTAGGGGAGGGAACAGGGGACTCGAATAGTTTTTCAGAAATTTCACCGCACTTCTATACTCTTTGAATACTTCCTCACGTCATAATATTTCTAAAGAGCCCCCCCCCCCCTACTTTGTTTTGCCACTTTGAGCACTTATTATATAATAGTAACTATTACATATTCGTAATTTATTTTGATTTTAATACATTTGTTTTGAAATTATTTTTATTCTTTGAAATAAGACTGGTCCGGTTCGAGTATTAACAAATTTCAATTCGATTTTCGAACAGTTCGTAACATCGCTATTGATATCATTACCTGCTATAATCCGACCCGAAATAACCCTAAGTCGGATAACTTGGCATTTTTTTTTTTTTGCATTCTTTTTTCCATGTCGCATAAAACTTAACCAGGAAATGAACTTTTCCAGTTGACGTATAATATTGAACCGCTCCAGTTTTTCATAATTTAACACTCGATTCTCGGTCGTCATTTAGAAAAAATCTTGTTCAAAAAAATATAAAAGTTATTATGTAATGTTGTAAAAAATGGACTTGAACCGAACTTTTTACTTATCGGGTTTAAATAATAATATATATATAAAAAAAAAACGGTGCATTTACGGGCAAACAAATATTTAAATATAACAAAAAAATCAATAGAGATATTTTTTTATTCATTCAAATGTGTATAGTGTATATAGGTTTATAGTATTGTTTGCGAACGCAACAACGTGTATTTTACAACTGTTTACCAAAATATAGTTAAAACAACAATAACTATTTATATATATATATATATATATATATATCTACGACTTAACTATACCTAAAATACCTATAGAAAATTAATATTAAAGAATAATAAAGATTTTTTTTTTAAAACTCGTTACATCGTCTTTGGATATTTATAAAATGAAAAACATCCGAAATTTAGGCCAGTGGTGGTATTCAAAGTTATTTTCATCCCATCGCTCCTTAGTGTCTTCAAAATATTTTAAAAACTCACAATTTAAAAATGACAATAAATTAGAATGTTTATAATGTATAATATAAATTTATTTATTTACAAATTGTAATTTGTAATTATAAATCATTTTAAATAATGATAAAATAAAATAATCAGAAATTAAATGTTTCACGTATTTATAGCTAATCAATAATATTCAGTGAGATGGATGTAACTTGTGTTATTTGAATGATTTTCGTATTCATTATCGTTTCCACGATTAGAATAATTATTAATTGTATATTATTATTATTTTTTTGTTCTATGCAACAGCTCCCTTTATGAACTCATGTGACGCTCATGAGTCATGTCAGTTTGAATACCTTTGTCTTAGGATTAAGTCTTTGACTCGGTCTAATAATACAGATATATGATTTTATAAAGCTTCAAGTGTCATAACACATACGTCGTTATTACTTATAAATCATAAAAATATTATCGAATGAGAGAGATTTGATTAATAATTATCAAGTAGAACATATTATTTTTTTAAAAAAATATATATTATTAACATATTCATAGTATTATGTTCTTCGACATTGTTATAAACAGAGTTTGTTTAGTATCGATTTACAAAGTTTATTTACTAAGTGGTATTATATAACTATTTTATAACCATTTTGTATAGCGAAAGAATATATTCGTATTACGTAAATTACGTAGTACGTAATATAGAGTCAGATACGGCAATGAAACAATACAAACCTATAATATGATTATATTATTGTAAAAAGCAAAAGAAACTAATAAAATGTCACTTAATCAATGTTTAATGTCGTTTATTGTTCTATATTGATATTGTCATTATTCATTAAAAATCATATCATATTATAAAATAGTACTCAACTATTAATTATTGTAATTATTAACATAATGCTCGGTGCCCGGTCATAAACAGGAGATTAAGTACGGAAAATAATTAAATTTAATCGAATCATTATAATATAGTTATTATAACATACCAATAATACGATTATAATATTTATAAGAGTTTTAAATTTGTTCTGCATAATCCAATTAATCATTTTTAATATTAATGTGTGTTTTAACTAAATTGCGTGTTCCTTATCTTTATGGTTATTTATTTATTATGAAACAATGTTAATTTAGTTGGTCGATAGTAGTGAAATTTTTAACCAAAATTAAATATAAAAATGTTTGTTGTAATCAATTTTGCATTATATAATTAATTAAAATAATTAAAATTAATCGAGATAGACGATAGTAGAGCATTTTATTCGTAAATAAATATACCGATGGGAAATTTCATTGATATAATGGTTAAAATCTAAACGTTTTATACATTCTGCGTTTATTATATTAATTATCTATCTACTTTAAATATTCATAATAATTAGAAAAACAACTAAACTGGACAGCTCGTCCAGTATTTTACGAGATAATAATTTAATTGCACGCACTAACCAAGGCGAGTTACTAATATATTTCAATTTAGATAATTAGACGATTAAAAATTAACTTTATTTTCCAAGTCGTTATATCGTTAACTTAACATATTGTGTGCATATTATACATAGTATGTTACTTAAATTTAATTTTCATCAGTAGAGTTTAAAACAATTTTTGTTTCCATTATTGGAACAACTTTTGAACTTACTCGATGATGTTAATATGATACGTTTGCACTAATTTCCAACAATTTCACTTTTCTTTATAATTTAAATCGAATGTAATTGTTCAAGTCAGACAAGACTTTGCTGCCATTGATTCATCGTATCGCCCCACATACGACGAGTGAAAGAAGTTACGCGAATGTGTAACGATGAAATGTATTTTTCATGCTCGCCCGCCTATACAATAATGATATACTTATTTAATTTTATGTAGAAAAGTGTTTTATATCACAGGCCAGGAGAAACCACGATGAGATAACGAAATAATTGTTTATAGCTAATGTCGGTATTCGGTGATTTTTACTTTCAAAGTTTTTATACTATATGTCTATTATTTTATAACCAGAGATATTCCTATTAATTTCTATGAGAGTATACTGAGTCAAGGAATGCTATAATATACAAATACAATGGCGGAGGGAACGTTATCAATTAATAACGAATTTAATTACAAATATTTAATTTATATTTTTCTAGAATATTTCCTATCTCTTATTATCCAGCTACAATAAATTTCTGTGGATGACAACTGTAATAGGCAGGTTAGGTTAGGTTAGGTTGCCGGGCAGTATTTAGATATTTAGATATTTAGACATTTGCCACGTCTGGGCAACACGATTTTTCCACCTCACTTCTTCTCAAAAAAAAAACATATTTTTTTAAGTAAAACAGAAATAGTCAGACAGAAAAAAAAATGTACCCTTATTTCTATTCAAATATATAGGTAGAAATAGATACTTAATAAAATACACAAAAGATTTAAGAAGTATAAAAAAATATATTATATTTAAAACCATTAATATATTATTGTTTTTTTTAATTAAATGTCGACTAATGGGAAACACGATAGTTTTATATATATATATAAAAAATATATTAGATGAAATTTGATGTTCTAGTAAAAATTTGTCCATATTTTAAAAATTTCCGATTGGCCGAAAATAGGCAATTTTAATAATATAGGTACAAGTCACCAAATACTATAAATCACTATATAAAAATCTAACAGAGTAGAATTCCGCGTGTAATTGCAAAAAAAAAAAACATCTAACAAATAGGTATTTCTCTTCGTTATTCTATTTGTTTGTGACATCGAGTGAGAGTATACTTATTATATCCATGATTTTTAATAAATGATTGAAAGTATACGCCGTTAATGGAGTATGTGAACACTACTGTATATAACTATTACCGAGTTGGACCGTATGTGTTATTTTTTTAATGCCGTTATGTACATCGTATACATGATTTGTAATGTTTGAATGTTTGTTAAATTCTTAAATGTCGAAGAAAAATGAATATCTTTAATCTTTTGCGGGTTTTTATTTTGCTAAATATCATGAGAAATACCGTTCGAACAGAAAATCGTTTTTGCGAAAAAAAACTTTACGAATTACCGTTCTCCGAACGACTGACCTTCGCACACACGACACTTGACGACCCACTCCTACATTCGAGTTTGTTAGAATATGATGGAAAAAAAAAACAATATAATTTTATAGTATCTATCTACATAAGAATCTCTGTTAAGTTTTTCGCTATTGGTTGAATGGATAAATCTATTATGGTATTTCGATTGGATGATATGCGAACATTATCCGAGAAATGAACATAAAACGAAAATTAGTAATTTATTTGAGATGAGATATGTCTATTTTAGTGGCTGTAATATAAGAATTTTTCATTTTATCAGAGGTCACGATCAACACAATGATCGCAACAGTCTTCAAAAATATTTAAAATAACTAAAGACAATTTTTCAACAAAAAAAAAACTAATATTTAGTATTTAACTAATTGAATACTTGACCTTGAAAGTATATAAAGTTTTTACAAATACGTTTAAACTCCGTACTTAATTTTCTTGTACAAACTATTGTTTTGTAATATTATAAAAAGTAAAATACATTTTTCTTTATTTTGTTTAAAAATTTATTTAATTATAATTCTTTAGAAAAGAATCAAATATTATAAATTATCTGTAATAATTTTGAATTTTTCAAATTTTTAACACACGAATATAGTGTAAATATATCGAAAAAAATTAACGAAACGTTTGGTTTCAAATACAAATACATTTTCGTAAAATATATATAATACTTAAAAACATTTAAAAAAAACTTAAAATATGTTCAAATTACATATTTTAATCGTCTTAAGTCATAAATAAATATTATACGTCATATTTATTTGTCGTATACTTTATTGAATTGTATATAATAATAAATTATGAATTCCATGCACTATCATTTTATGATTATATTTTGTTAAAAAAAAATTTCTTCTAATTTTCTTAAATTAATATTATATTAAAAATTAAGTTTTAAACGGTAAATTACACATTTTGGGTAATATATTATATAAAATAATATTGTCTAATCACGATTTCGAAGTTAACCGCAAACTAAAGTACCTATTTCAAATATACGCGTTATTTAAATCATTTTATTTTAATATTCGTACTATGATTTCCACTCTATACCATTATTATATAGTTTTCACAAAGAATACATTTTGAATTGTTTAAACGTCCATAATGTGGTTATTATTATAATATATAATTATGTAAATAATACAACGCGTAAAATCCCTTTAGGCTGTTATCAAAATCGCGTATTCGGCAGAATTCGTTCTTTGACCTCGTTTGATACACCTAAGTATTATTATTATCGTTTTTGTTTTGTTTTTAAGTCCAGTGTTTTGTGTTCGTTTAGGTTTCTACGTAATAGTCGAAATGTAATATTTTTCTTAGCAAAACTTCGTTTACCTACAACAAACACACAATACAATATTATACTATTGTAATCGGATAGCGATATGAAATAAAAAAAACATTACACTTTTTAAATAAAATTAATCACACGTCACACACAATATATTATTAATTTCTAGATAACGTCTTCATATGAATATTTCAGATTCCAAGTACAAAGATTGAAAATATTTATGTTAATTATTATGCGTTATTTCTTATCGTAACAATATAATAGTTAACGGTAATCTATGTATTAATGTAATACATTCGCAATTTTAAATTTGTATTATAAATTTACAACACAATAAGTTTATATCGATATATTCCATAGCTTAGAATATAAATTAATCTAAAACTTACAGTACTGATCACGGATACCGATTTAAAAGATTTAAAAAAATATTATAGTTGCGTGGTTCTGTTTTTCATCGATTTAGGCTACAAGTATACCTACTGAAAAAATTAAGAACACTTACGAGTATTCGGAATTTAATTTTGTAAATTATTTGAATTCATTAAGTGTATATTGCTACTAAAATATTGAAAATAACAAATTGATTTTTTTACTAAAAAATTGTTAAAAAATTTACAACGGTCAATGACATTTAAAATTGTAAAATTATAGAATATTTTTATTTGTGTTTAGTATTGAAAACGGACTATTCTACGAATAATTTGTAATTTTCTCTGGTTTTTTGGCCTTTGGTATACTCGTTATAGCGTCTGATTTATTTTCACGCATCATTTCAAAACAAACAAATTATCAATATCGATAATTTTATATTTTATTCGGAGTCCTGTCTCCGTTTTCTTTGATTCCAAATCAAGTCCAAAGACGACTAAAATAAAATATAAAATATTTTATATTTTTTCGATAAAATATTATTTTTTAATTTTTAAACTCAACCGAAATGTATAGAAAAAAATAAAAAAATAGTAGGTATTTTCGTTATTTTTTAACCCACAAAATATATTATAGGCGATTACGCATAATTAATATCGTACTATAAAGTATAAACGTAGGTACGACCTTATAATAATAATAATAATATCATTCATATCGTAATAGCGTAATTATTTCGGATACACACGCGCGCATCATCGACCCACCCGTTCGCCCACCCATTGCGGTCGATGACGGCCATCGTCTATATTATTAAAATATAATATAATAATTTATGGAACCGTCTTAGGCGTCGTCAACGTTGATTACGAATTATTATAATAATATATCATATTTTTAATTTCGAATATTACATACCACATACCTGTTATATACCTATAACGCGTTTACGTGATTTAATACGCCTAAACGATCCGAAATATATTTATATATTGTGTTCTCTTGGTTTAAATCATAAATAGAAAAAAAAAAAAAATTATAACAAATATATTATGACGAAACGATCATCGATTTCATCTTTACAATGCGAATGTGGGAATACAAAATGAATATAAAACAAAATCCGGACGAGTTCAAATCTATAAAGAGATTTTAATGTTGAAATGTTAAATAATCCAAAAGATAAATAGAAAAATAATTGCAAAGTAAAAAAAAAAAAGAAATGTAATAATTATAACACAATCTACTTAAGTTTATTATTATAACGATAAACTCGTTGTATATAATAGGTAGTGTATGTATTTTAGATTTTTATTTTTAAAAGCACAATGGTCCGATTATCACAAATAGGATATGTTTTCGGTAGCAAATTGCATCTAATTGGTAATTTATTTAGTCCTTGTTTGTTTTCCTATTGTTCGGTGTGTTATGTTTTATATTAATTATACTATATTAAATCATACACATCAATTGTTTTTTATAATCTTTTTATTTTATATATTTCACATTACATTTTTACAAACTTAATACACATCGTAATATTATAATTAGAGACGGATTTTAATGTTATTAAAAATTCAAAACATGATGCTAATATGCACTAACAAAACCAAAAAATATGCTCTTAATATTCCATTAATAATTGGTAAATTTTGCTCAAAATATTCTTTAATTTGAAAATATTTTCCAATATGCAAAATAAATTGTACCGAAAAATTAACTAAAATATTATCTAACTCTTAAAATATGCAAAATAATGTTTTTTCTATGAATTCTATAATCAACAAATCGTCCATATTTTTGACTCCCATAATACATAGAACCAATAAAAATTTGTAAAAACCTAAAAATCTGCTCTCTAATTATAATATTATATTATAACCACAAAAAACACATCTTTTTTTTTATAACATGATAACAACATTATATTAACAGTTATCACACAGCTCATTTTTCGAATATCTCAAAAGTATTTTTTGGGAGAATAATAACTACTAAAGAATGGCGGAAATCGGTAAAATTACGATTTTCGTTGTTTTAAAGTTTTTATTTAGTATATTGTATAATTATATTGAGTTTCGCTCAGAATGGTGTTTTCTAATGCAATATCATTGCATTCAAATCTTAATTATAATAAACCACTAATTTCTCCGATGACCGGAGGGACGAAGGAGGAACGTCCAAAATCGACCTTTCCGCTTTTTGTTATAATATATACTTAAACAAAAAGATTTAACTTCGTGATACTAAAAATGTAAACAATATAATATATAATTTTGGTTCCGTTTTCGTTTAATATAATATTATACGTGTTTTAATAGGTCAGATCAATACCTAAATGTATACAATTAACATCACTTTTTTATGTTTTGACACGATATATTTTTTGTCAAGATAATTTTTTAGATATTTATATTTAAAGTTAAAGTTTATGATGAATTATGACAAATTAAAAATGTCAATATGTTATTTTTATATCGTCTTATCACGATTCTATACTAAATTTTTCCAATATTTGCCTATTTATTGAAATTTTTAATAAAAAAATATTTATATTACTGAAATTGGATTAATACCTCACTTTTAAAAATACAAATAAATATTATCAATTTGTTTGTTTGTTGTTTTTTCAATTTCTTTCACTTTCGAAAAATATTAAGATTTACTTATTATTTAAATTTAAATTAATATCTGACTATATTATTGTATCTGCATAAAACACAAAATGTTGGAAAAATTTAAATACTTTATGAACTATAATATTTATATAAGCTATTTAAAGACGTATTTGAACAGATACTATAATTAAAAACTTAAATAGAATATTTGCATCAATAATTTATCATCCTTTCTCAGAAATTTTTAAAGGATATCAAATATGTTTGCAATTTTATAGAACAAAATGTATAATGATATATTTAGTAATAGACATATTATTATATTAATATCAACTGTAAATAGAATACCAACGTTTATTGTGTATAATATGCTACCTATTAGGTATCATTACTCTGAGTTGGTACTCCATAATTACGAGTATTAATTAAACACGATATAAGAAAAAAAATTAATTTAATTATTCTATAATATTATAATATTTATTAATTTTGAAATAACGGATGACTTTATTTATGGATGTTGTCTAATAGTAATTTTGATATTCATTCAATATTTTTAAAAATCATTAGAATTTTTGTAAATTACTTTTTTAAATCTTATGATTTTAATATTAAATTTATATAATTTTATTTTGTGTATAATTAGTTTTTTATTTGTGTCTGATGTAATAAATATTTCTATTTGTTTAATTTACAACTTAACTGTTTCTTATGTATATAAATATGTGTATATTGTTAGAACTCTACGTCCTCAACATAAGCTTTGCTGTGGTACAGGCATTGGCGTATTTACCGTGTGGGGGGGGTAAATTCCCTCCCTTGATCTATTTTAGATTCTGAACGGAGCGAGGAATGTATTGTTTCTACAAAGATGTTTTTTTTTTTTTTTTATATATGAAAACATTTTTTCGAGTAGAAATAATGGTCCGATTACTACAAATAAGGTATCCTTTCAATACAGAATTTCATTTAATTGGTACTTGATTTAGCTCATTTTTTAAATTTCCCAACATTTTTTTCTTGAGAAGCGGAAAATTGGTAAAATTACGATTTCCGTTATTTTAAAGTTTTTGATTATTAATTGAGTTTTGATCGTAGAGAAACTTGAACATTTTTTTGAATACTAACTTACGTAATATTTACGGTTAGTAAAATTTTGGAACGGATTGGTTGATTTTTTGGCTAAATATAGAATTTTTTCCTATGATGTTTAATATTATCTGCAGTTTTTGATTAAAAGGTATGAAATTTTTTATAGAAGCCTACTCATATACTATTTAATATACTTACAAAATATTTTAAAAATCGTGACTGACAATTTTTATCATGAAATGATAATTTCTTGAATATTGATCATAGGGATTTGAAATTTATTTTGCATATTTACACTCGTGGTAAAATTTTTGAATGGATTAACAGTAAAATTTATTTTAACATATTGATATTCGCTCAGAATCGTATTTTCTAATGCAATATAATTGCATTAAAATCTTAATAATTATATTAAACCACTAATCTCTCCGAGGACCGAAGGGACGAATGAGGAACGTCCATGATCGGCCTTCCCACTTTTTTCTAGTTATATTTTTCGCGAAATGATATGAAATAAATTATTTTGTATAACTACCTATAAGAATATGAAATTAAAGAAAAATAGAAAATCGAAATTGTCAATCTTGGTCAATGAAATATCGACATCACGTAATCCCCCCACCCCTCCCCTTGACAAAATCCTAAATACGCTACTGGATACAGGAGAAGTATAACCAAAAATTATCAAATATGTTTATGATACATCATATGGTGAAACATAATAATAGAAAAACCTAATAATATTATTATATTATTATTGTTTGTATATCTGTGAGGACGCGCGCATAAAACTAATAAATAAATTAGATATTGATATTTTTTCGTCCACTCCTCATATTACAGCAGGAGCTCAATATTATAATATTCACACACGTGACACGTTTCGCCAGAACTTTAGGCTTGACGGGAATAAGCTACGTAACCACGTTAGTGGTTGATGGTTAGTGTGTCGGTGGGGTTAAAATTTGATCGATTGTTACTTATTATAGTGTGTGTGTGTGTGTTTATGTGTCACTGATAGGTCATTACGAATAGGTATACGGATTTTTTGTTTTACATTTTATTTGTTTATTCTAATGGCTAGGACAGAGTTCAAAATATTCCAAATTAATTATATTTATTATTAACTTGCGTGTTATTTTTATTGCCAACTTGGGACCTTAAAACACGAAAAAAAAAATACAAGTTAATTTGTCCATCTGTGAATGGTTCTTTATCTAATTCATTAATATTTAATACTGATATATTTTTTTTGTAAAATCCAACGACTTTGTTTGTTAACAATTGAATAATAATGGAACATTGATATTTCAATAATATCAAATTTTTGGAAAAATATAGTGATTTCCCAGAGGTAACCAGCGGTAATTAGAGTTTTTTTAGTACCAAATGCAATAAAACAATTGCAACTAATCTGTTTTAAAATCGATTCTGATGACTCGTAATTAATACCACAGATATACCATACTTAGTCTTCACCTATATTAAAATACGAAAATAGAAAAATGAATAAATGAATATTAATGATGATAATAAAAATAAAAAAATGAAGAGAGTTGTGTGTTGGATACACATTAAAACATTTTGACGGGGTATCGTATTAATTTGGGTTAATTGCATCATATACGATATTTAGGTAGGTACAACATAAAAAAAAAAAAATGTAATTTATTAGGTTTTAAGTTTTTAAATTTTTTTTTCCTGTCATAATATAGTACGTATAATGTTTTATACTTTTTTAAGGATAATTTGCATTTTTTCGACGTTTTCGAGTCATAAAAATTCCGACCACATAATACATAATATATATATATATATATATATATGGGTAATACGAATTGTGATTTATCTATATTATTATTATACCTATTCGTTATACGCCTACCTTGGTCTAGGTATAATATTATTAAAAGTCTTTGCCCTTCGCGTTAACTTTTTAACGAATAAAAAAATATACCCATTCTAAACGAATCGTTATAATAGGTACACAAGTATATGTGTGTGTGTGTGTGTGTTTGCGAATAATATTTTAATGGCAATGACATCGCCGAACACGACCGACCGTCGACAACGGGTGGTTATATTTATAGGGTTGAGCGAGCGTAATTCGTTTGCCGGCGGGTCGTGTCCTCTGCGCGAACAATCGGTAAAAGTACCCGTAGCGCAAACCAAACGTGGAAAAAGAAAAACAACAACAACATTAATACTTAATAGTCAACAGGGAAATAATATTTAATAAGAACAAAAAAAAAAAATAAAAATAAAAAATTGAAAACGATAAAAATTAACGACGACGACGAACACAAAAACGAAATAAATTTGAAATTACAATAACGTGCGTTTTGCGTTCGCGCGTCTCGTCCCGAGCAGTTTTTACAGTCTGCGAGCTTTTAATCAATAGGTACATCTATATATTTCATAGTCGTCTGGATATTATTACGATGAGTCATGGTTCAACAATGATCGTAGGTATAGTTGCCTACCGGGATGTGATGTGGTCAGAGGCGGTTTGACATTTTTCAGTTTGTGGTTCAAAATTAGTAAATACCGCCCACCCGCCTACAAAAAAGTCAAACTACATAACCTTACTTGATTTTATAATTTTTTTGACGATTATTATTGAATACTAAAACTTGCTGAGAAATTTCAATGTTATGACATGATTAGTACCGAATTGTAAATAACCAATCAAACGGTTTAACATTAGAAATAAAAATATATAATTATATATAAGTAATAATATCGTTTAAAATAATTTAAAAACTATTTTCAAAGAGGCTATTTTGAAAACTAGGTTTTTTTTTTTTGTTTTGCTTAGTAATAATTTATTTTGAAGGCTCCCCTAGAATTTAACTCTAGATCCGCTACTGGTTAATACGTGACTATATTTTCATTATAAAGCTGTATATAAGTTAATCGTTAATGCAGTTGATGTATGCTATTCAATCTTTGGTGATTGTATCTATTTGCTGCTAGCAATGACTTGGCTATCAAATTATCGTTTTCACGTTACCACCGGTAACCTAGACCAAGTCCACATCTATTAAAATGACACCCACCCCAAAATTATTGGTAGTTCAGTGAACCACAAAATGCATGATCAAACCGTCTCTGGATGAGGTGCCTAACAAAATATGCGTTGTGTAAAACGAACAAATTGTTATTGTTACGTGATGGTTTTGTGTACCTACTCCGCTGCAATCCGTTTGTTTTTCTCTCTTACTTAACCGTGAAACGTAGGTTTTAATTTGTTCGCTCTTTCAGTAAATGATTTATAAAAACTGTTATAAGGATTATTTTCACAATTTAAATAAAATATTTCATAATTTATAAATGAGATTATAGCATTAATTATTAATATATATATATATATATGTAAATAACAAGATAGATATTTATTAATTATAGTTTTACTTTTACATTTAAAGTAATTCAAGTAGATTACAAAATATTTAAATAATACGAATAAAATTAGTTAAATTAAATTAAACAAATACTTGTATTTACTTTGTTAAAAACTATAATTTTACTATATCTAATGTTCATATTAGGTTTAGGTATATTATATTTTAATATATACATATACATATTATATAAGATATAATATAAAATTTCTAATAATGTGATTGTATAATAAAATACTCATTAAAATTGTAAATATAGGATGCAGCATAGCTGACTGATGAGTATTGAAGAGCTATAAATAACGAACAGTAAAACTTAAAGAAAAACAGTTTGTATTATTAAAATCAGTATGAAATCCCATTTTTTAAATTATGTTTTAAAAATGATATCTTTTAATGATGGTTCATGTATGATTTTCGGAATGTTTCGATTGGTATGGCCACAATTTCTTATTACTTTTGTGTAGTCCGAAACAGTAGAATATACTCTTGCGACGTACCTCCTACCGGATTCAATAATTATTATAATTGTTAAACAGAGAATACGCAATATCGTTTGATATTTTTTAAATTTTTCTCATAAGAATTATATCTATAATATACGATAACAAAAAAAACGTTATCACTCGATCACATTTTCCAATAATTCCAACATCAGCCCTCTACGTTTTTCTATAATTTTTTTATGTACAATAATATTGTGCTAATAAATTTTTATTATAAATACAATAAAATATTAGATACGTTTGATATTTGATATGCACTTTGGCACACAAGCGTGAATTTTATTATAAGAAAATAAACCCAAAAAATATTTTATCAACATGCTAAACAGATTGTATTTATGATAACTATTTTATTATTATTATTAGTATTATATTCTCTCGGTTGAGTATTTTTTCTCGCCCCGCAAATTTCAATCGTTATATTATTATTAGTAACATTTTATTGTATCCGTAGTAAACATTTTTATTTCTCAAACGTGCATAGTTATATTTTTATTACTTTTGTAATATAATTTTTAGTACCGTCGTTTTATCGTAAAATTAAATATCAGTGATTTGATTACAACGAGATCGGTACAAAACATGTTGGTTTGGTACAATTAGGTTACCCTGTTATTACAATAATTTTTACATATAAATCGGTACTTAAAATACAAATACGAATGATGACTTTAATGAAAATGTAGAATTTTCGTTATGAAAAAAATTTATGAAATTAATCGAACAATTTGAAAATAATATAAAATACACAAATCAGCAAATCAATTTCAATAAATATCATAATAATAAAATTCAATCTTAATTTTTTTATTTTTAATTAATTGTCTAATATTGAACATTATAATATAAGGTACCTACTATAAACATTTTGGAGACGTCGATTATTTTCTATTTGTATTATTCTCAGGATGTACAATCTATTTGTTTATGTTATACAAAAGAGGTGTTGTGTATTAATATTTTTTGTACCGAATAATAATTAATTACGGTTTTGTGTAAACGATAAAATCGGCAATAGATAACAGCACTATTATATTTTTGAAGTATGAATTCTCAAGGTCAATTGTTTTACATAATATATTATAAATAAAAGTACATGGTCATAGGTCTAGGCCATCGAAATAACGAATAAAAGACAACGACGCAAACTAATAAGTGTAAAAATGTATATAGTCGAACGTCAGTTACAATATTAATAATAATAATAATAATAATAATATCAAATTATATTTTTAATCGCAAAATTTTATATTGAAATTTTTCACAGTTTTTTAAAATTATTATTATAACGTTTATCAATCGAAGATTATCGTGACAACTGACATTATGATAATAAATAAAATTCATTAGTACTTTACTGCTCCAAAATTCAGGAAACCCGAAAGTACGAGTACACACGTATGTGGTATGCTCTATCAGATCCGTAAAAAAAGTGATACCATGTGTTGAAACAACCACTTTTTCGGCTTGTGGACAAAATACGTACGTTTTAAATATTAAGTATTCGTGTGATTCAGTAATAATTTACGTGGATACATTCGGAAAATATATTAAACTACACACATCCTTCTCAAATCCAGTGTTATAATATAAAAAATGAATTACAAAAAAAAAAAAAAATGAAAATAAACATGTTCTATATCTGTATACATTATAATGTAAAATCTAAAACGGGTAGCAAAATAATATTATTAATAGCAATTTTGTTTTTTTTTTTTTGGTAATAAGGGGGCTTAAACCCGTTTGACCTTCCCCCCCCATAAATATGCCACGGCTCATAATATATATTTGTTTTATTCTCGCATAAAGAAAAAATAATAATATAACAAGTATAATGTATTAATATTATTAAATTTTGTTACATATTAATTTTATAGATTCATACAATAATAATTACTAACTCCCTAATATTTATTGACTGTATATTTACAGTGCCAATATTTTAGAAACAATTTGTACCATACCAATAAATATAAAAAATCTTTTATTTTTTAATATGATTTTTTTATAGTTATATTTAATCAGTGGCGAACACAAAATTTTCTTTCGGTGTGGGGGTTTTGTAATAATTTCCTAAATATATGGTAAAATTTTGCACACTGTACATTTTACGTCACTGCCGGCTTCGTTGCATGAACGTATGCTAGATTTCGAATCCAAATTGAATAGAGGAAAACATTCCGCGGGGTTGTGACACCTTAACCCCCTCCCCCTGAGTGAGCCGTTGTATTGAATATAATAGATTTAATCATTGTAATATTTATATTGCATTTCCATAAATAAAATCTAAAAAAAACTAACTACACTGTAAATTGTACAAATATATGTTATACACGTTGATTTATATTAAAACTATTTGAATTTGATTATTTATTATTAATGTTCTGATTTTTCCAGGGTTTTTCATGTACATCAAAGGATATTTTTTCTTGAAATGTTCATTTCACATTCTACTTTGTCAGGCGCTTTCTTCAACAATATATAGTTTTTAAAATAGTCTATAGTTAGTTTACGTTGTTTTTCAGTCCATGGTTCTCTTACAAATTTAGGTGCTTTGGTTTCCTTCAAATAAGTTATACTTTTGTTAAAATTTAATCATTAAGTTTATTTTTATTTTTACAACTTCTTTTTCAGTGATTGACGAAGAGCCATTTTAATTTTTTATCGTCTGTTATTAACGCATTTATGTTAACTTCAATTTCATCTAAATTTTTAAATTATGCCTAACCTTGGTATTTTTCCATCATTAAGAGAAGTTTGATTTTTTTTGCCATCTGAACATTTCTCTCTGAAAAATGGTAAAACGTTTTATATACATATTTTGTATGACCTAAGAATATTGCTAGCTGTTCAATATCATCTTACAATAAATTTACTAATTGGGAAACAGTATCAACTTATTTTTGTAGTTTCGTACTGGTTTTCTGGATTTTTAGTACCAGATTCTTGTATTAATTTTCGGATATCAAAATATGTTAGTGCAAAACAGTTTTGTTATAAGTATCTATTTTAACAACAATAGATATACTGTCTACTGCCATTTATGAAAACACTTAATTAAATAATTGTTCGTCACTTTCTGAAAATGTTAATAAAATATTTTTTATCAACTTGTGCTTTAGTTCTTCTTTTTAATTCAGTTTAAGCAATATTGCATTTTTTTCATGTCTAAATATTTTTTCTTTCTTTTAAACATACTATAACAATTTTTGCATAGAAAATAATTAGCAGAATTTGACGTATTTATAGAAAATTCAATTAGTCTTCTACAAGGTTTGATAATTTATTCTTCTTTACCTAAGAAGTTGTCTGTTTTATGTAGTTGATTAGCAAGTGCATGACGTTCTTCATATCCGTTTGGAAAACGTTCACGTTTAAAATTTCAGTTTTTTCAATAATTTATTGATATTTATCTTCATCTGAACTCAAATTATCTTCTACTTAAACTAAATGGTTTAATACAAAATTACAAATATTAAAATTATAATGCGATACAGTCTTTATTAAAGGTTCATGAATTTCAATATATTCTAAAATGAATAATAATTACACCATTAATTATTATTTACTATTTGTTAATTATTATTATATATTATGTTTAATTTTTTTTAATATGGTTTACCTAATGTCACGTTTGAAGGTTTAAAATTTATTTAAAATATTATTAATTATTATTAATTATAGTATACTATTAATTTAATAAAATTTGTAAAATATTACCATCGACATATTTTTCAGACCTTAACTTAACTAAGGTTAACGATAGATAGAAAAGTTTATTATTTGCTGTCAATATGAAATACAATTATATTATTTTATTATAAAATAAATAAATATTTAGCCGAGTCAGAGACCTTTGTAGAACATGTCATATGCCATGAAAGCACGTTTTTTTTTTTACATTATAGTTTTTAAATAATCTAAAAAACTGAATACGTAATCATTAGAATGCCGATTTTTATTGTATCTTTTTGATGCTTATTTTCTTTCTATCAGTTAAAAACAAAATTTTTTTAATTACTATAAGATATAAATGTGATTTATTACAGGTACTTATAATGTAGAATAAATGTATAGTATTTAATTATGTTTTGTGTTATTACTGAATAGAATTTTTAATCAATTTTAGCGAACTAATTATGTTTAAAAGTATACTTATAGTATTTTTATTATGATTATTATATAAAATTGAAATCCAATATAAAAGCACTATGATTTAGTTGATAAAAATTGAATGCCAATTAAATTTAACCTGTGTCAAGTAGATTATGTTATCTTGAAATGGTGATAGTCTTTGTGAATATGAATTTCTTTTCTTATTAATATTTGTAAATTGATAAAAAATATAACCAAAATAATGAGGAATAATAAAAACTTTTAAAACAAAGTTTTATAGTTTTATATGGATTTTTAGAGCTAAATATTTTAATTTAATTTTATATTTTAAATGTTTCTATATGTTTTTAATACTTCAAAATCCGTACTCTAATGATCATAAATCTCACTCAGTTGTAAACTGATGTGCATTGTCGCATTTACGAGTGTAACGAATTATTTTTCTATAATATTCTTTTATTTCTTTTGTCGTTACCACGACAGTGCACATACATTTATAATAGAACTAAATATTTATAGTCATCTGAATACCTGAGTGAGCAATCGATGGCGATAGTAAATGACAACATGTGAATACGTGACATTTTAGTATTTCACATAATGCAAATCATAGCTATATTAGATGTTTGTAATCATTATTGCACGATTTTCAAGTCATGCACCTCACGATTTTATATACATTTAAAAATATAAAATAACTATAACAACGCTAATAAAATTTTTTAGGACACAAAATTTGAATAATTAAAATAAATATTTGTCAATAAAAAGTTAAAGTAATAATTGGGTTCCAAGGAATGGTAACCAAAAAATGAAATACACGAATAAAAAATAATTTTCTTTGAAGAGAAAAAGAAATAAAAAAGAAGAGAATGTGGTTAGATCACGTTAGAAGTGTTTTTGTTCGAGTGTGCGCAAAATAGAAGAGTTGAGAGAGAGGTGGAAAAAATGATAATAGGAAGGAATGAAGGATTTTATGACCAATTAGAAAATGAGAAGTTTTATTAGTTTAGTCTCGGGACCAAGAACAAGAAGCCAAAAGGAATGGAAGGTGCTAAATAACATAATTATGAAGAAGAGAAGAACAATAATTAGCGATACATTTTTTAAAATTTATTTGATAAACTGAAAAGAGGTTAAAAAATGGTATATTAAATGAAAGACAATTAAATTATATGTTTCTTCAAAAAGGCCAGATGAACAGCATTTAGCACGATAATGTCCATCTATAGTTTGTACTTCACAGCTTGAAATCAATAATGTGCAATGATAAATTAAAAGTTATTTAAATAAGATTTTAAAATTAAGATAAATTTTAGTTAATAACATGTATACTTTTATATATCAAATTTTATATTATTATATATTATATGATTAATAGTATGAGGCTAAAAACTCCCAAGCAATATGTAATATATTATGCATATGTCATAGGGATATAATATTATGTTTAAAATAAAATAACTGTTAATTGATAATTTTAGTCAACAATATCAGTGATATATTAATGTTTTTTTCTATAATTCTACTAAGTTATTATAAATTGTTGGTGACGATATCGATACAAATTTCTAGTTTTTTTTTATATATTAAATTTGTTTATAAAATAATTTTTTAAACAAAATATATTCATTACTTATCTACTTTAAGATAACAAATTTTTTATTTTATAGCATAAACATTATGATGTCATTATATTGATTGGGTATTTATTGATAAAATATTTAATGATATTTGTTCACAAATCCTTTTTCAAGTCGACACAGAAAATCTCAGCACCAAGTATCTCTATAGACGGTAATAAATTATGACGTCGGCGTTAAATATATAATTATATTATCCGCTCACGGTGATAACGATCGCTGCCACGCTATTAGTATTTTAATTACTCAATTATTATTATTCGTATAGGAAAATAATAACATTCTGAACGCCGCCGACACAAATGCAAAACATTTTACATTGTGATATTCCAGTTCGACGTAAAAACGTGTCGTGCTGTTATTGTATAAATTATTCGCGATTTAGATTTAAATTGCAATCCTTTGCTCCCTTTGGCTTTGGAATTCCTTTAAAAAACTTCACCTCAGAACGTTAATCGTTAATAATATTATGTTACGCACATGTTCATTGTAAATAACATTGTATAGTATAAAAGTGTAAACGTATTTCAATTAAAAATATACTTCACGGAAGTAAATAATAATAACAAATAATCGTACTTTTGTAAACTTATGTTTGCATTACTAATTGGGTATAGACAGACGACGCATGTTAAAGAATAATTAATAATATTTTTTAACTATTTTATAGGTAATTATTATACAGTATGCGATTAAAATAAATGAATATTAGCTAATTTGTTTGGCCGAGTGCTAAAAGTTTTATTTATTTTTAAAAACTATATTTATTTGTTATTATTTTAAAAATAATTGATCAAAATTTGGAAGTAAAATGAGCTTTTCTCCCACACATTCCTTAAAAAGTTTGTAATATCATAAAATAATAATATTGTATGCGGATAATAATATATTGAGTTAAATTTTAATTATTATTATTTAGTTATTTGTATTCGTTATTAGTAATTATTTAGTGTATTACTACGGATATCAGTAAGTTTAAAAATAAGAACTAATTAGAATATAAACTATATTATTCAATTACTAATCATTTTTTTTTTCCGTTAAGTTTTATAAACATTGAAATTAGATCTACATCTAATTAGATCTCATTTTTTTAAAATTTTTTTTTTATATTAAAATTGTATTATATTGCTCTTGTATAATGCTGGACAGTCTAGTAAAAAAAAAATTATTTAAAATTCATAAACCGATACTTTTTCAAAACACATTTAGAATACGGAACATTGAGCGTACCTACGTATAACTTACAAGATATTATTTGAAAATTTACCCATACATTTAAATACTAAAAATTATACTTAAATTATCTTTTATAAAATCACAGATTAATAAAGGCACGTTGATTTCAAATATTTGGCGTCGTTAGGATTCCACTTAAAATACTAAAATATTATTCAATGCGTTTACTACAAAACAAAATTGTTTTATATTGTAAACGAGCGAAAAACAAACGAAACAAGACGATAATAATCATAGTGTTGTTGTTTTGTAGATTTTTCCGAGGCTCGACCACGACCATATCGATATGGCGTCGTCACCGTTGCGGGTTCCAGCAGCGGCGGCAGCGGCGGCGGCGGGTCAGCAACAATCGAGACTGTTGGACATGCAAGTGAGTTCGATACGAAATACTACACAACCGCTGGATCGTGGACTGGGAAAAGGTTAGTCTGAAAGAGGAAAAAGTATGAAAACAAAACAAACGTAATTTTTTTCATAGATAATTTAAATCTCGATAATCACGTGTTGTTCAATATATCGTTCGAAAATCTATCGGTCAAAATAACCGGAGAAGGGAGATCATAAAAAAAAAAAAATTTGCTAAACCTTTACTGCAACGACAAAAATAACAACTTAAACGCGAAAAAAATAAAAATATAAAATTAATTAATTTAAATTTAAATTATTTAATCGTAGAAACCGATATATTATATTGTAATAATTAAAAATACAAATCGTAATATATAATTAAATTTTAATCCAAAAAAAGTTTATTAATTTTTAATAAACTTATAGCCTACAAGTTGTAGGTAATTGAAAATTGTAAGCAATTTCAATAACTTAAAAAAAGTCAATATCATCAAAAAAATGTACCAAGTTTTCGATTTTTTTTTTTTAACTTTGGTTTTATAACATTTTCTTTTATGTTGATGTTATATTCCACTTATAATTTGTTCGTACTTCATTTCTTTTATGTATTGTTGCTTTTTCAATCCGTTTTATTTAACACTTTATTAATGATACAATAATATTTATTTTAAAATAAAATAATTTGTCGAATAATGAGTTAAATCCTCTATAAATCCGCTATCAATCATTATTGATATTTACGATAATTTAAATAATATTTTAATTTCATATAAATCTATTTATTTGTCGATATTGGAAAAAATAAGCTAATATTTGATTAAATTTTGTATAATAAATAACTTATTCATAAATTTTGATTGGGGTTATGAAATAAAATATCAACAATAATCAAACCGAAACTGTTTTTTTTTTTTTTTTTTTATAATTTTATTATTTTGAATTTTAATATTGAAATTGATATTCAAACATAAATAAGTAAACAAACTAAACAAAATTAATAGTAATTCGGTATTAATTGTTATCGAGTTTATGCCAATTGTAATCGAGAAAACGATTAAAGTATACATATTTTACTTTTTAAATTTTACATATTTGTTTTCATACATTTTTTTCCCCGGACTTTTTTCCACTTCTTTTCGCGATCGTGTGTGATTAAAATCTCGTGTTACGAAAATTGTGCGGATTGCGCACGCAATTGAAGTTATCACAGTTGTTTTTGTAACGCGAAATTCTGATCACGTTTTATTGGTATAGTGATACGTAAACGTATATAGATTAGGTATATTAGTATATTAGTATATTAGATGTACGTGTGTAAAGTATTTGAGTAAAAATAATTGAATAAAAGTATTAAAATACTTTTCTTGGCATCGAATACTTTAAAAAAAGTACGTTTATAGTTTTAAGTGTTTCAAAAGTCGTTTGGCTCACGTTGGTCGTCTGTGTTTGATAAAAAAATCTAATTATTTTATTGATTTCTAGTTTTAGATTATGAACCTATAAAAATTTAAAGATTTCACGAGGCAATAATATATTTTGTAACGTTTAAATTCTAATGTTTATTTTTCAAAAAACTAATAGTTATTTTTTTTTTTAATAATTACGTGTTGTGAACAGATAAGTTTAAAACTAGCCTTAGCCAAACCATCTCCGGTGTATTTCTCTCTCATTTTTTCAACCATTTTTTAAATCGTTTTAAGCTGTATACAGTTGTAAAAAAAAAAGAAAAAAATTAAAATTAGAAAATATTTGGCCACAAAAATGTAAAGGGTATATTATAGTAATATTGTATAAAAAATAATATTTTTGTTCCGCGGTGGCGCAGAAAAAGTTTCAACAGCGTCACTTGGCCACGTTGGCGGCCGTGAAAGGCGCTTCGAATCCCGCAGCGACGCCGTGCACCACTTCGCCGGCCGCGACCACCAACGCCGTCGGCCGCGATCCGCCAACACCACCGATACGGCGTTTTGGTGTCGGTGCACAACAACAGCAGCGCCGAACGCCCGGGGCAGGAAGCGGCGGCGGCAGGGCAGGATCAGTGACGGCCACTGACGGTGCTGGCGATTCCGTCGTACAGGTCGACGTAAAAGGAAAAGTGAGTTTTTCTCGTGTTCGTTTACGGAAGTCGATTATTATTATTATTATTACTATTATTATATTTATTATTATTTACGATAAAAATTTAGATTTACTAGTACAGTACACTTGTGTTAAAGTTAAACATTTATAGATAAAAGATAAGAATGATAATTATGCTGAGGTGGATATGAAAATTGTCAGTATAGTTTCATTTTGATATAATTTAATTTAAAAAATGCAATGAAGCATCTAGCTTATTTAGAACATCTAAACATAATATAACATTGATTATGATGTTAAAAAATGTTATAAAAAGTAAAAGTATTTTTAGTGATTAAAAAGTGTGTGAAAAAAAATACCGCTTGGCTACACATCGGTCGTTACTCGTTGTTATTTCGAAAGGCTTAAAATCAACGTTTTAAAAAATAACGCTTCGAGTTTCTGTAAAAAATTATAAAGTTATGATACGATTATAAAATAGATTATACTTTTTTTGTTTATTATTTTAAGAGAATAAACATTGCGATAGTAATGTAATATTTTTGAACACGCAGTAAACAATAGATTCTAGGAAAATGTTTGATAGTTTTTATTAATTCAATTATGCTAAAATTTAAATAAATAATGATTTATTGAATAAAATTGAGTTTTTTTCACACGTGTAACAAATATTTGGTAAGGAGCGATAGGAAGAGGTACTTGACTGTATTGAACTATATTGTGACAAACAATTATTATACCTATTCACAAATATCGTTATAATTTAAAATAAAAAACTCGTTATTTATACTAAAGTCTAAGGTAAGGTTATTATAGACAATTTTTTGTTATTACCAAAACATAAAAAAAATAACTTAATTTAACATTGCAAGTGTTTATGACGTTGGTAGCGAAAACGCAATTTACGCAATTTATTTTATAATGAACAATTGAATATCTCAAAAAATATAAATCAATTTTGTTATATTTTCATCAGTTTATCACACATTTAACAAAAATGCTAATCAATAATATTTTTGCCTTTTTCCTTATTTGGTAAAAACGTAGAGACTTTCGATTTTAAAACGGTAACATATTGTAATTTTTTATTGAAATTGAACGGGTTTTTATAATTCGATGGATATTTCTTGGTAAATTTCGGGTACGATTAATATTATTAGAAAAGTGAATTCAATAATCGATAAAAATATGAAATTGTCTAGAAACCGATGAATTACAATAGATATAATAGTAAAATACAATTAAATGTTACCGTGCGATGATAAAAGAACACGAACTACTCATTTTCAGAGATATTCACAAAAAAAAACAAAAAAAAAAAAAAATGATAAATGATAAATGATAAATCGTGATAAAACAGAAATAAAAATAAAATTGATGATCTCACAGAAGTCACGACCGGTTATACATTATGATATATATATAGGCTTTCGAGCCGTACATGTCATGTCATGGAATACTATACTAGTGTTTTATACCAACAATAACCACAACTATAGTAACCGCTGATCCGTCGTGAAGGTACGGCAGCTGTTCGCCGAGCGGAACAACCAACAGCAACAGGGACAGGGCTACCTCCAACATCAGCAGCAGCGGCGGCAGCGCCGCAGGAGCCTGACTGGACGCGACCGGTCGCGGCCGCTGCGGCCGCTCACCGACCCGGACAAAGATCCGCTGTCCAAGACCGTGTACTTCAACGCCCCGTCGGAGGACGGCGGCGAGCTGCTCGCACTGTTCGGCCGACTGCCCAATCTGGGCGGTAGCTTGTGGTCGGAAACGTTTCGCGGCGCCCCCAAAATGAAAACGGCCCAGTCCGCGCCCGAGCTCAAGTGGCTGCTGGACGCCGGTTGTACGACCGGACGGTCCGCCGTGGGGGACGTTCCGGCGGCCACGAGAAACGGTCCGGCGGCCGCGGCGAAAGGACAGACAGCCGTCGCGGACAACGGTGACGACGACCCGCCGCAGCAACAGGTCATTATCGGGGCGGTTGTGGTTTCGCGTCTTTGGTGATCGCTGTTGTTAGAGCACAGATTTGTATAAAATACGCACGAAATGAAAATCTAAAATATTAGTGATGTGACCAACCTTAATATTTGAGTTCGAATTTCGGTCTGAACAATTGAAAATATAAAACTATGAGAATTCATAGGACGAATGTTCGTTTCGAAAAAGTGCAATAATAAGTTCGTCACATCATTAAAAACGAAGGAAAAATTATTAATAAACACACGTTCGACGTAAATGCGTTTGATATTTTAAAAATGCAATAAGGAGGCTGCAGACGCGCATTTATTAAAGTCTTGCGCTTGTTGAACAAGGCGTAATGTTTAGGCAATTTCTAATCTCTTCGTCGCCACCCGTGTTCTATTTGATATTTGTGTTATCTACCTATATGATACACGCTGTGTACGTGTCACCGATACCGCCGGAGAAAAAAATGAAATTCTAGATTTTTGTTTAAAACATGCTTTACAGGAAAAATTCAGGTTTTAATCAATTTTAAATTCTGACCGAAGCAAGGAATGTATTGGTTTTTTGATATATTTTTTTTATGTCTGAAGACACTTTTTTGGATGAAAATAATGGTTCGATTACCACGATTAAATTATGCTTTCGGCAGAAAATTGCATCTAGTTGGTATTTATTTAGCTCATTTTTCGAATTTCTCAAAAGTTTTTCCCTGGAAGAAAAAAAAACTACCAAATAATGTCGGAAAATCGACAAAGTTATGGTTTCTGTTATTTTAATTTTTTTATTTCGTGATAACTAATTAAAACTTTTTTTAAGTATTAACATAGGTAGTTTACACGCGTGGTAAAAATTTGGAAACGATGGGTCGATTGCCTGACTAAGTATAGACACCTTTGAAATTTTTTCCAAAAATGTTTAATATAAGACAATATATTATAATGATAACCCGTTCCAAATTTTACCACCTGTGTTAATTACCTATGAGAATACTCAAAATAATGTACTAGTCTCTACGTTAAATACTGTATTAGTTATCCCAAAATGATTGAAAATCAAATTCTCGGGAACCGCAATTTTCTATTTTTCCGTCATTTTTTGATAGTATTTCTGCTCCCAAGGAAAATCTTTTGTGAAATTCAAAAATTGATTTGAATAAAATACCAATTAGATACAATTTTCAACCGAAAGCATACCCTACTTATGATAATCTGACCATTATTTCTAGTTTCTACCCGAAAAAGTGTCTGCAGACTTTTAAAAACACAAAAAGTATAATATTAAATCCTACTTAATATTCTAACTTTATGAGCTTATAAAAAAAATTGTGACAAACGGTTTTTAAAATATTTTGTAAATTAATTAAATAGTATATGCTTCTATAATATATTTAAACCGTCAAATTCATAAATGCAGTCTAATATAAAACATTTTTGGATAAATTTTAAAGCTCTATATTTAAAAATAAAATCAACCATTCTGTTCCAAAATGCTTTCTCATTACATAAAATAAAAACATAATTGTTAAACCAATACATTCTTCGCTTCGATCAAAATCTAAAATTATTAAAATATCATGACATTTCTACGAGGTATGTGAGTTTTTCCTGTAAAACTTGCATGCCCCTTATAGAGTATTCTATAGGCCATCTAATTTGCTTCGTACGTCGTATTCTTATCAAGCTTTTCGAGAAAATGTTGCCCGTATATAATGTATTACGTTTAAATCTAAGTATACAATGTTCATGACGCGTCGATTTTATTGAGTAAGACAAAAAATTTGTTAGATCTGCGTTCGGCGAATTTGAATCTTGAAGACACATTCGAATTTTCCAAAATACAAACATACATACATAGTCTTCCCTAAGTTTTGTCATCGAGATATGTATTCGAATCAAAATTAAAAATTTAAGACTTTAATTTTCATATTTTTCGTACTTATTGTTTCAACTACCTATTTAAAATTTATCGCGGTCAAAACATTATAAACGTAGGGACTAATAATTTAAAATCATCAATTTAAAAATTCAAATCCATCGAAATCATAATTTTATCTAGGTTTTGCGTTCTTTTACTAGTTTTAATTTTTTATCGTCTGCGGCCTTCTTTAAGTGTAATAGGTGTAATCTGCACAATATGAATTAATCCAAAAACACGTGTTTGTTTTCGTGTAAGTATGTCCAAAAAAGTAGTATACACATCACTTAATATATCATTACATATTATCAATTAATTGTAAAATAATTTTATAAATTTTAAAATAATTGAAATGTACATAAAACGTACAATTTCAAAGATAACTATACTGAAACTGACGAAGAAAATAATAACGTAAAAAAAAAAAAAAAAGATACCAAAATCGGAAAACCTAACTACGAATTAGTCTTAAACTGCACAACGGTTTCAAACCGATTTTATCTTGATAATCACAACGACCGCGTTTAAAACAATATTAATATGTTATATTTCATTATTCAACTTCAGAACCTTAACAATATTGTCCTGTAAAAATTTTCTTTTTTAACGTGTTATCGTGTCTTACTAATATTTATACTATTATGTTTTAACGTTAAAAGGGAAATTTTTTAAGGGAAATATTTGTATTCTCTTCTAAATATTCATAATGTTTTTTATTGTCACAACAGAAAAATTGAGTTTACGATTTTCTCAATACAAACAATCATACGGCGATACAAGTATTTTGAGATTTAGAGAAATCTAATCTTACTGTTTTATGTAGATAGTTAAAATTTATTTTGAATCTAGTCAATAGTTATTAACAATACCTATTTTTTGGGACATTATAATATTATAGCAAGGAAAACTGTGTTATAAAATTGAAAATAAAATATATTAATCGAATAGAATCGTAAATAGAAAATATTTTTATATTTTAATCTGTTAAAAAAAAAAAAAATAATGTTATTTTAGTTATATTAAGTATACCTATAATATAAATAGACACTTTAAAGTTTATCATCGATTCATCATATATCGTCTTAAATATTTTATTGGATTTTTAAATAAATAATTATTTTTATTGTGAATGTATACAGAATTGCAGAGATATTAGTACTCTTATAATTAAATTGAAATTTTATTTTCATCTTTATTTAAACGTGTAATATTATAGTGTGATAAGGTTAAAAAAGATTTAACTTGTCAAGAGGTAAATATAATAAAAGATATACTAAAGAGCATAAAGCGAATATTAAATATATACCTTTCGGCTTTAGCTTAACAAAACAATAATTTACCATATTCTTAATAATATTAAAAAATAAAAACATTTTATATATTTTTTATTTTTATTCAAATATATTACAAATAAATATAATGTACCTAATGGCAATGAAAAAGTTGAACTTTGTGTATAAAATTAAAAATATTAATTTATTGTCGTTAGTACTACAATAGATATTTTTACAATAGATTTTTAATAAAAGTAAATTAAAAAATATTTTAAATTAAAATAATTTTTTTTAAATCCGTGTATTTCTTATTAAAATAATAAAAATGAGGTAGATGTTTACATCAGGTCTATCTGCTTAATGTCTAAACTAAATTATTTAAAGAAATGTATTCACTTTTAATATTTGCGTGACACATTAATAATACGTTTAATTACTTATTTAATAAAATATTATTATGGCTACAAATCTATAATTTTTAACAGAATAATTTATTTTAGTACATAAAGTTTTTTTTACTTTTAAACCACATAAAAACCACGTTTATAACTAACGAAATATAGTGTGTTAATCAAACTAAAATAGTCAGAAAATGAAAAACAATAATACTAGATTATAGAAAATTCTACGAAATAACAAAATCATCAAGTAAAACTATAAAAACTAATTTCTATACCGACCTTATAATTTATTTAATTTATTGAAATTATTCCAAATGTGCTATATGCAATACTCGATAAATGTTAGAATACGAATAATATTATAATAGTAATAAAAAGGAAATTAAATTATTTAGGTCACAATAGTTCTAATTTGAAACTTTATAGTTTTACATTTGATATATAAAAATATGCAAATTACAATTCCGGGTTTATATAGGTGCATATAATTTTCTAGAAATATTACAATAGTTACGATTTGATAAAACTACGGTACAATTTTATATTTTTTAGTACAGTGTTAGTAGACAGCAGTGGCATTGTATTTTAGCAGAAAAGTGAAGTCGCAGTTGATGATTTACACTTAAACTAATATAATACGATATAAAACATGAAACATTACCGCACATTTTCAAACACATATTTATTTTTGTTGGACACATTATGACATTCATCTCACGAGTTGTGTGGTAGTTTTTTAGTTTTAGAAATGTACGTTGAAAATATTTTTATTGTTCAAATCTAATACATGTAGAAGTTTTTAAGTGTATTATTATTTTATTAACTTATAATATTCCAATTAAGGTACATATTCCTTAAGTGTTCAGTAATATTATTTCATTTTTATGTAAGTACCTATAATATGATCTGAAATTCTATATTTTGCGTTTTAAAAATATCGTAAGATCAAATAATTAAAAAAAACAAAAGACAAACTAATGTAATTTTATGCTTTTCATTTTTCTTTTTTTTTTCAGAATACTATTTTATAAAATTATATTTGAACGGTGGTGGATCTAGGATTTTATTTTTGGGGGGTTTCAAATTTTGTCAAAATGATAGTAAATTCATAATAATGATAAAAAAAACCTATATTTTATATATTACAGATAAAATTAGTTGATACGATCGGTTTATTATTTATCTTATTGGTGATAAAAAATCCTAATTGAGTCTAATTATAAGTACAAAGTATAAAGTAGATATTATCTTATAACTAATTAAATATTACTTCAAAAGTTCAAATAATATGATCAAAAATCTTCATAAAATATTTTTATTTTATACGTTTAGATAAAAACCATTGCAAATAGAGTACTTTATTAATCTAAGCATAAGTCACACGGGAGGGCCCAGGCCACTGTTACTACCCCTTAAATCTGCCACTGTATTTGAATACGAATCCCTAATACATTGGTATTATAAATAATTGAATTTTTTAGTTTCAATCTCAGAGTTATCTCAAATTTTTACATTATTGATATTATAATATTATTATACGCTCGTCCTATAAGTAGTTATCTATGTAATCTGTCGTTCACGATAAACTGAATACATATAGGACCACTAAAAGTGGACTTCTACGTTATCATACGTTCGTTTATTGGCTGTGTACGGAGTTCCTTAGTTTTTCTATCATACTTAAATATTATATTATTCAAAATCATAAATGTATCGCTTAAAAATTGTCCTTGTTGAAAATCTTGAAAATTAGAATTAATAGTTAACGTTAAATTTAATCGATTTGTATTTCTCTGACCTAACCTCAAAAAGGACTATACATAAGGCATAAATAAAACTATATAAATGTATTTCTCTCTTTCCACAAAAAAAAAAAAAAAAAAAAGACGAGAAACTCCATATAAGAACGATATAGCCTATCCGTTGTTATCTATTTTAGAAAATTTTCGGGAGCATAATCCCCCAAAGTCCCTCCCCATTTCCTGGGCCTATGTCAGTGGCCTATTGAAGTTTTGAAGCAGTAGCCGCTCCTTGAAAACCCTTTTACGCCACTGGTTCCGTGTGTTCAGTTTAATGTTCGTTCATTATTTCCGCACATTGTTTGACTGTTGGAAATCGATGAATTTTTAATACGCGATGTCTGACAATATGTTTTGTGCCGTTTTCAGCAACAGCCGCGGCCGACCGGACGCATAAACAGCAGGACAGCGAACGTGACGAAAAAGCCGCTGGCCACCGAGAACGTTAACGGCCGCGGCGCGAAAAAACCCGCGGACCCGGTGGCCGTCACGCCGAACCGGTTGCTGTTGCCGCCCGTCGTGCAGTCGACGGCGACTAACGCGGTCAGACCGATCGCGCCTGTGACGCCGCGGACGCCGCGGACGCCGCAGCAAAAACCGGCCGCGCCCGCGCGACAACGGGCCGCGGTCGTCAAAGCGGCCGGGCCGCCGGTCGCCCAGCGGCGCGAACCGTCGTCCGTGTTGCCGCGACCGGCCGCGGTCAAGCAGCAATTGTCCGCGGACCGGGGCCCGCCGGCCAAGGGAATGGCCCGTTGTCCGCTGTGCGCGCGGGATTTCGCGGCCGACCGGCTGCCCAAGCACGAGGAGGTTTGCCGGCGCACGCGCGAAAAGGACCGCAAGCGCAAGGTGTTCGACGTGAGCCGCAAGCGGTTGGAGAACGTGGCCGCGGACGCCGGCGTGGACGTGGCGTCGTTGAAAAAAAAGGTAACGTGGACGTGACGTCGTTAAAATGTCAAGGTTATGGGACTTTTCGGCTACAAAAATACATAAATTGTATAATAAAACCTATACTTATTTAATCGTATTGTTTAAAATATAATGTTAGGCACCTACCTACATAATACAATTTAAAATAATATAAATAATAATTAAAAAACTTAAATTTAAATTTAAAAAAAAAAATTGAGAGTTATTTTATTGTTTGATATGCCTCTATAAAGAATGATAAAATATTATTTTTATCATACTTACGAACTAATTTTAATATTCTATTATCGCATTATCGGTGTTTCTCTATTTTTAAAATTTTTTTGAAGGACTATGACCTCTAACCAATTGTTCGTATTGGACACTTCTTAGCGTTTGAATTTTTTCAAACAATTTATAAAGACCCTAATTGATACAATAATGAACAGCATACAAACTATTAGAATCGGGTATATTATGTCACATAAATTTATGTATTTAGGTAATTTGTACTTCCTACTATATTAAAGGTGAACATAGCAATAAATTATAATTATTGTAAATATTCATTGAAACGCTACAAAGATAAAATTTTTAATAATCTTAAAACGATAAACTTTTGTTTTCCGCTGTTATCACTGAAACGATGTCGCCGAAAAGACGTGCGTGAACTTGACCCCCTCCCCCATCAAGCCCAAGCATTTCTTCGAAATGGTGTCAAAATTTTGCAATTTTTATGCAATTATATGTATGTCTCGGGAAAAAATTTGCAATTTATCGTGGGGCCTGTAATAATAAAAAATCATGTGGGTGGAGCAACTACATGTAGTTTACTGAAAAAATATGGTATTCAAATTATAATTATGTAACTTATGCCTATACCAACTTATAATATTATTTAAATATTTATAGTCAATTAATTTAATTTATTTTATGTATACTTAACAATGCAGATTCATTTTTTTATCATCAGTTGCATCAAATGTTTTAATTTTTTCTGAAGCTCATTTTGGTTGTCCTTTGTGCCATGGGACCATATAGCCTTATACACGTAGGTCACTGGAGAGAAATTGGATATATATATATATATATATATATAAATACTTTATTCCAAATCCGCATTGATTATATTTTTAAATAGTTGAGTAATTTTGCTATTTTTATACAAATTACCTATACATTTTTGTACACGTGCGTGAAAATGGAACTCCCATGAATATCTAATTAATCTAAAATAACTATTGTTATTGCACATTATATCGTCTTATAAAATTACCCGTTTACCAATATAAGAGTTGGATTATACACAATCAAGTATTGGTTTATTTAGCAATTTTATTGATAATATCATCCATATTAAATGTACAAATTGTACTATTTAAGAAAATTATTCATTTCGTTGTGCACTAGTAGACGAAACTGACGTTGACGATTAAACAGAGATAAACACATTTTTATTCATATACATTTTATTTACTACAAAGAAATGGCCAGTAATAAGATAAGTTACTTACTTTTATAGTATATCATTATTCCTAGACATCCTTATGCTATTTATAATGTTTGTTAACTCATATTTGGGTACTTCAGAAAATAATTAAAATTAACTACATTAAAATATTATAAAATAAATATTAACAATTATTTTTCAATAGTCTTAAATCTTGTTAACTCATTCTTTAGACTAATATAATTAAAGAATGAAGCTAGTATATATATTATTCTGAGGGAAACTTGCAATGTATTGATAAACGATATTATTATATGTATTTTTTATTATTTTTATGCATATAGCGTATATAGGTACTTTTTGTCATATTGTTCGATTAGAATATGCATACAAATCTTATATGATATAATAGTTTAAATAAATATAATATTAATTACTATTTATTATTTACCAATTATTATTATTGTATATGAATTAATGAAAAATACGAATAAACAATCGAGAATTACTAAGAGAGTCCTTTCAGAATTATTTTTACGAATAATAAACGTAATGATTCATCATTGTTTTCAAATCGAATTGAATAGTAGGTACACTAATTATAAATGTTAAATTTAAAATAGATATATCGAAATTATTTTTAACTGAAATTTTATTTATTCAGTGTAATTAGATCGATGAATAATACTTATTAAAAGCCGATATTACAATTTGATTATCGATAAATGTACTCGTAATATTTAAAAATCGATTTTCGCGGGATTTCGTTTTCACGCACGAGTATAAAAATGTATAGGTAATTTGTATGAAAATAGCAAAATTACGCAACTATTTAAAAATATAAATAATGTGGATTTGGAATAAAGTACTTATATATATCCGACCTTTTTCCCAATGACCTACGAGTATATGGCTATATGGCATCATGACACAAAGGGCATCTAAAATGAGCTTCAGAAAAAATTAAAACATTTGCTGCAACTGATGATAAAAAAAATGAATCTGCATTGTTAAGTATAAATTAGTTAATTATAAGTATTTTAATATTATTTTAAGTCGGTATATGCATAAGCTACTTAATTGTAATTTGTATATAATATTTTTTCAATAAACTACATGTAGTTGCTCCACCTACATGTTTTATTTTTATTACAGGTTCCACAGTGAATTGCAATTTTTTTCCCGAAACATGCATATAATTGCATAAAAATTGCAAAATTTTGACACCGTTTCGAAGAAAATTGGGCGTGGTGGGGGGGGGGGCAAGTTCACGCACGTGCCGAAAAGTCCTAAACATCTAGAATTTTTTTCAATAGATTTTACGAATTTTTCATTGTTTTTACACAAATACGAATACCTATAACATATATTGTTTCGACAGGAATTTTTACAACATACAATATAATAACTTCTTAAATTTATTTACTTTATGATGCGTTTGTTTATAGATTTTATTGTCCAAACAAATTTGTATAACGTTAAATTATTTAATAATTTCCATCGATTTGCTTAAACATATATATATATATATTTTCCTATTTTTTTCATTTGAGAAATGGACTCTGTTTATGTAAAATATTTTTTACGGGGATTTCCAATAATTTATTGTCACGTTAGCATTTACGTGTTCTAACCTATAATAGTTTAATCGTCCAAACTACCAGAAAATGACGAGAAAAATGTAAAAAACGGCGTAAACCTATTTGTCGACGATATATATATATATATACATATTTAAGTGTGTTTCGTTTTCGTATTAACGATAATTAACGATAATTCCAAAACGTTCAGTATTACGATTTAAAATTATTAAATGTAAAAAATAGTAGTTTGTACAGTTTGTAGTTTCGGAAATCGATGCGAACTATCGATAATATTTAAAACCAAATATTAATCGTAACCGTTTATATACCGTATTCTTCGTACACAGAGCCAAAAAGAAGACCAGCGGGTCGCCGAGAAGCTCCAGAAGAAAAAGGACGCGTGGCGCAAGAAGCACGACTCGTTGGTGCGGAACGTGCGCGCGGCCCGCGCGGTGCAGCGACACTTGGCCGCGGGTGGCACCATCCGGGACCTGCCGCCAGAACTGGAAAACGCTGGCTCGGCGGACCAGGACGACGAGGCGGACTCGGACCTGGTCAAGTGTCCGCACTGCAACCGGACGTTCAACGAGGCGTCCGCGGAGAGGCACGTGCCACTGTGCGCCGACCGGCAGCGGAACGCGGCCGCCAGGATGCAAAACAAAAAACGGTGAACGAGAAACGGTGAACGAGAAACAGTGAACGAGAAACGACGGCCCCGCTGCGGAAGATGATAATCGATAACCCCCCCCGATAATGTATATTAGCGTTCTGTTATTACTTTTAAATTAAAATATTATTTAAGTACATTGATATTGTTATTATTATTTTTCGCGTTTGTATAAAAAATAACGATTGAAACAATCTCGCAAAGGAATTCCCAACAACTCAAAAAATTAAAATCTCGATTTTTTTTATCCATTTTTTTTTTAATTTTTTTCCCAAAAAAAAAAAAAAAAAAAAAAAAAAAAACTATGAATTATAATTGTTTTTGTTCCTTTTGAATTTCCTTCATCACATTCCCACCGACATTTGAAAAAAAAAAAAATTTTTTATTTATTTACGATTTACGATAATATTTATTTACGCGCATCATTTCAGCTAAGCACTAATATAATAATTAACTAATTTTCTAACGTGTTTCGTTAATAATTTCAAATCAATTAATTAACATAAACTTAATATTATGGTTCTGAACTCGCTCATAATAATTTTACTTTTATGTTTAAACGAATAATTCCATCGATGTTTTTACGATCATACCAACAGGTTAAATTGACATTTTCACAAATATACGAATCGTTTGATTTCCAGCCATAATTTTATATAGTTATTAATAAACATCTCGTATAATTTAAAGAATAAAAAGATCTCGGTAAAATCTGACTTATCTATGTACTTATCAATTTCACGGTAACATCTTAAACTATGGTACTATAAATATATAGTCCTTAACCTACTAATCTCTAATTAGGTATAATTTTTTTAAAATATAAGTCCTGTCGGTGAAAATAAAGATAACAAAACTTTTCAAGACTGGGCCAATTAACATAATAGTTGAGTTTAAGTTTATTTATTTTGTAAAATTAATTTATAAAAAAAAAAAAACTAACCTAATTTGATTTAAACATTATTATAGTATTTTCCGATTATTATAAGAAATAAATGCGTAGATACGATTACAAATATTACTGTTCCGTATTTAATTTAAAATTCAAATTGAACTTCGTTTTAACATAAAATAATCATTTTTTTTTTAGAATAAAAAAAAACAATCGGTAATTTTAAAATAAAAAATTTTTAAAATATATAATTGAAACATTAGACATTTCAATGTTGAGCTTAAAAGAGTTAAAAAGTAAATCTAAACTTTTTTACTTAAATTTTGATATTAAAATTAAAATTAATGTTTAACTTAATTTTTAATTAAATATATATTTTTTTTAATTTAACATGTATTGAATCTAATAATAATTGTTAGGTAAAACAAAAAACTAATTTTTGAAAACGAATTGGTCAACTTACAATTTGTGTGTTGCCTATGTCACTCTATATATCAGTTTACAAGAATATTGTAATACGTATTTACGATATTATTTTTTTTTTTAAGATTTCATGATCTGTGTTCCATACTGTATAACATAATATTATCAGAGGCAGATTTCTATAAATGGGCAGCGGACACTAGGTAGTATTTAATATTTATTTAACGCCATATAATTGAATTTTTTTTAAAATAATTACATTGTATAAAACTAGGAATTGTTTTATGCGAATTTTAGAATTTATTATTAGTAACAATCGTTTATAACTAAAATGTGTAGGTACAAAACCGTAAATGTAAATTGTATAAAAAAGCAATTAATATATTATAATGTCAGGCGCTAGTGTTAGCTGTACTATACTATGCTACCTACTACCCAATTCCTATAATAATTGGAAGGGAGTGTCAAATTTCGATTAGAAACATATTTTACAGTAATTACCTATAGACTGCTTTCAAAATGAATTGACAGATAGAATGTGTAGGTTTTTTTTTCGTTTTATAATTCACGATTTTTCCCATTTGTAAGTTGACAGTGTAGTTGAAGTTATAGAAAATTACTAAACATATATCACAGAGATCTCGAAGTATATTTTAAAAATGAATGTAATATTCATCTTCAAGTTCATATTGAAAATAAATAAAATACGCAAATTCTTTAATTTAGTAAATGGCTAAAAAAATTAGTTTAAGCATACGAAATGTATCCTAACATATCATTATTCCAATTTTTGTTTGCACGCCATCGTCAGCAGTAAACGTAAACTGTTTGATGTAATGTTCTTTTTCGTGTTTAAAGCGAATAAAACTTACTTGCGATCATATAAATAAATGAAGAATGATTAAACAGTTATGAATTAACAATTGAATCTAATCTTTTACAATATTTACCTTGTGAAGATATAATAAAATCATACGCTCTTCAAAAAGCAACATAACCAATTTTTAACATACAATTATTATTTAATTTATGCCTAACCTACATGTTACATAGATACTTATTTTAGTAAATTAAATTAAACATCTATTAGCGAAATTTGATAATTTTATTGGAAATTTAGAACAGACGGAACATTTTAAAAATCATCGCCATAAAAATATTATACTCTTAAACAGAACATTGTACCTAACTTATTTCTGAGTAGACACTAAAGTTTTTATTTTAAATAAAAATTATATTAAAATCACTTGAAATTATCATATAATTTTTGTTTTCGCACTGGCATTAGGTCATTCCAATCAAGAACTGTCGCTTCGCCTATGTTATATATATATTACAAAACAATTAAAAATGAATGTTTTTTTTGTTCATTATTTATTAATTATTGTGTTTCATAATTATAGTTTAAAAATATTTAGTTACTTATCTAATAAGCAACCCTTAAGTGCACATAGACGTAAGTAAATTGAATCCGCCTCTGAATGTTATAAATATATAGGAAATCTATTCGCAGGTACTCTGTTAATGTCCAACACATGTACTATTATAGTATCCTTGTCAAAAGGTATTTTTGTATATTTTTAAGAAAAAGTCAAACGGACATAAGATATTTTTTTATACTACAGCTCATTTTTTAATTAACTTGTTATTTATTTAGCAGTGGAAATAATTGATTATTATTGATTTAATTAATAATTATATAAATTTGCCATGTATTATGGTAGTAATAATTCGGTGAACGAATATTTTAATATTAAAAATCTCATTTTTTAAATGTTTAATATTAGGTATTTATAATTACCTAACCAAAACATGATGGGTATCACTATAAAATATATCAATTATATTACGATAATTATTATTATGTCTTATTAATCTTTTTAGTTTATAAAATGAAATAATATGTTTATTTTGTATAATGACCGTCTGTATTATTATTGTTAATATTACTGTACCACCTGTTTATTATTATATATAAGTATAAACATTCAACTAAATAAAACAAATAATCTTTCGTGTTTTATATTCAAATAATGTACTTCCCCAAAATATAATATTTTAATATTTTCCGATTATTAAGGTTGATTTTGTTTTTTATATATATAATTAATTAATATAGAAAATAAATTATTTTCCTCAATAATTATGTATTTATATATATATATCAATTATTAAATTTCATTTGATTAACATTAAATACAAATACTCGAGTATAATTTTTTAACATTGAATTGGTTAGGTTAGGTCAATAGGGAAATTTGAGGTCTATTTTTGTATCAAAATTCTTGATAATTATTACCCTAATCAGCGTCGTATTTACGGTAGGGGGGATAGAATAATAAATATTATTTTTCTAATGATATTATTTGAAAGTTGATATAAAATAAGTTATTTTGTATAGCTACCTAGAAAAATAAGAAATTAAGAAAAATAAGAATATTGAATTGAATTTACTTAAAATTTTAGCTTTATTATGCTATTGTTTTTTCTTAAGTGAATTATTAATTTAGATAACGTTTGAAGTACTTAAATCATATTTGATGTTGGGTTCAAATAGATTTTCAAAATGTATAATTAATTCTTAAATACTATTCCGCATGACCTTCCCACTGTACAAAAATGTATCGTATAATGTGTCAAAAAAAAATATCTAAGTTGATTATACAAACAATTTATTCAATTTTTATAAGTTAATCTATTCTGAGTGTTAATTACATGATAACAACCACGTTATAATTTATATTCCAAGGAGAAACCTAACCTAACCTTATGAAAAATTCGAAAAATGAACTCAGAATTACATTTGGACACAATTATAGACGGGCATAAGGTTCCTGTGTCTTCAATTACTTTTCAAGGTACATAAAAACGATGTACCACATAAAAATATTTTATTCTTTTATATTTTGAAATGTTCAAGTCGATAGATTTTATATTAAAGTCGTAAGAGCCTTATGCCCTTCTATATATATATCTCGTAATCTGATTTTTACATTTTTGACGGGCATAAGGTTCCCGTGTCTACAATTATTTTACTAGGTTCATGAAAATGACGTACCACATGAAAAATATTTTACTCTTTTATATTTTGTAATTATTTAGTCGATAGATTCAATAGTGAATTAAAGTCCATTATTTCTAAACGAAATCGCGTCTTCAGACTTAAAAAAAATTAAATATTCAATTCTAAAAAATATTCAAATTTAAGCAAATAAGCTTATAAAAAAAAATTGTCGGTTTTTAAAAATATTTTGAAAATAGAATAAGTAACCAATTTCAAAGCTCTATATTTAGTCAGAAAATCAATCAATCGTTTCGAATTTTTTTTCGCTAATGTAAAACACCTATGTTGATACTCAAAAAATGTTTGTAGGTCGTAGACCACAAATTCAGAACACAAATATTGTTGGGTTTTTATATAAAAATCTATAGTTACAAAGTCTACATTTTGGAAGTTGTAGTTATAAACTAGTCATCTTATTATAATAACAGAACCAGGTGTTCTTACAATAGTAGTCAAACACGCATTCTTCTGGATAACTTTTTGACCTTTAATGACATAATGTTAACCTTTTTATGTAAATTGTAGGACACAAAACACAACAACAAAGAACAACACGTGGTGGTCGGTGAAATAATGAATTATGGATAAATTGACCTACTTCGTTACTATTCTTGTATAAATTCTGATCTGTTCATTCTTAATCTATAAAAAAAAAAACATGTACATAAGGTGTGGGAATATCAAATAATGAAATATATTATACCTATATAATAGAATAAAAAAAAAAATCTTAATGATGAACAACTCGACTTACACGACAAAATGAAATATCCAGGTACTTATATTACAATCAAATTAATTTATTATTTTACATTTAACTCAAATACAAATATAAAACCACAATCATAACAGTTGAACAGTAATCACACAAATTATGAAGAAATAGTAACTACAGCAAATAGTAATAGATATAATTTAACAAAATATTATCATAGTATCTACCTATACTAAAATTGGATAGCGATTTTATATACTAATTACATGAATTTCCCATATAAATAGAACATGATATAATAGGACTATTCTATATAATTATAATTAGTAATTGAAACATCTAGAATTGTATTAATATTGTTGAATATGTCCAAACGATTATTTTCAAGATTTGATTATTTTATTTAAAAATAGTTTACTTAAATAATTATTATAATATAAGAAAATAGTAAAACATCAGGGATATGATTACAACATAGGTAATATTTTTAACGTAGATCATAGATAACATATATGATACTGCTACTAAATACTGCAATTATTTTGAACATTTTATAAAAAGTAAATCGTGTTCTATTCTTAAACATACATTTACAGTATAATAAGGACATTTAAAAAAAATAATTAATTAATATAAAATGATGAATGAATAATATATGAATAATAATTATATTATTATATATTTGTATAATAATAATATGTATTATAATATAAATAAAATGAAATTCACACACACACACGCACACATACCAATAATCTGTTATATACAGTTACCAGTTGGCTATAAAACTATTAGAGATACATGTAATATTGTACAAAATGAGTACTATAAACTGTAGATTAAAAAAAGAAGAATGGTTTATTCATAAACATCATTGTCAAACAATGAAAACTAATTAATATCGTAAACACAGCTTATAGGAAAAGCTGAGTAGTTTGTATGTTTATAACGGCAAGCTAATATACCAAATATACCAAAAAAGGCAAATCCTACAATGGGTCCTTTACGGCAAAATACCAAATAAATACAAAGATAATTCCAAAAAGACACAAGATTAGGTTATAATAGTGAACATATTTATAATATTATTTTTACTCCTGTCGTTGTATATGTATGTATGTATATGTGTTCGACATGATTATAATTGTCTATTAAATGAAGAAAATATAATATTATAGTGGATCTGTGTAGAACATCGAAATCTAAATCGTTCTGCGAGATTGTTTATCCTCATTAAATCCATTAGCTATTTTCATCTATACTAGTGATATTTAAAAATGACAATGTTCAAATGTGCGATAATTATAGTATTAGTGGTCATGTGAAAAGGTATTTAGTCAAACGTGAGCAGTGGCACCTCTACGGCAATTTTTCTTGAAGACGACAGTCCTGCCATTGAGGTAGTGGAAACGAACAGTACATCTGTTAACCGATTAAACCAAAAACAATTGATTAATACCCAATTTAATAGTACCTTGTATGAAAAATAATATAAAAATGTCAATATTAATATTGTACTCACCATCCAACACTGTCCACCACGGACATGCTACTGCAGTAATTGCAACACTCAGTGCCGGAGGCAGTGGTGGCAGCTCTAGTGGTTGTGGCCGGAATTGTGGGATTGGATGTCTTCGAGATCGTTGCTGTTGTCGGCTGATAACATTAGGTTTCTGCTGTTGTTGTTGGTATGTCGTGACAGGTGTCGGTATCGGCGGAAGTGGTCTGTTGTAACAAGGAAATTCCTCTTGTAGTATCATCACTCGGGACGGTAACGCAGATCCTATATAATCAGGTGAACAAATATTACTAAGATTTGTTTTTTTTTTAAGTACCTTATTATACATTTTAAGAATTACTCTTTACCTCTCTTTAGTTTTCATATGATAATACAAATGAACAATTTTATGACATATTTAGAAAATTAATGTTATACAATTCTTAAACGATTATATTGTTATACTATTTTATACTTTTATAGTGTAATACACAATATGATATACAAAATATTAAACTGTATGACTAGGGTTTGTAATATAATTTATAAAAAAATTATAGGTACTGATTTTAATTGTAAAATATATACAGGTACTTTGAGTTTTAAATATCGAAAAACCTTATATAAATATAAATCTAAAGCATTCTTTTAAGATATAAAATTTAAAAAAAAATATTTGTCTACGTTATGATATGGTAAGTAGATACTTTGGTTAAAAATATGTTTTTAGTCCCAGTGCTCAAATTGGGAGGGGGGACGCAGTGGGACTGAGTACCTCAACTAATTTTTCAGAAATTTCACTGTACCTCTACTATTTAAAATGATGGTTCTCATGTTATAAAAATGTAAAAAGGGATAATGGGGATAGTTCTTTCTTCAATGATGAAAAGAGTTCCCTTAATTTTTTTATGCTTCTTCAAGCACTGGTTAATTGTAGATTAAACGCATCATTCTGAAACAAATACAATGTGGATAGTAATATTCTTACCACTGTGAAAGGACTGCTTTTGCCTCGGGTCTGTTGCCAATATCTCCGTGGTCCACTCAACCATATACTCATCATCACCTGCAGCAGTCGTCGGATCGCTATCACTGCTGTCGTATTGATCCCAATCAGCTGTCGGGTTGCCGTCAGATATGTGTCGCATCCACTCTCGATCGGGATCGTGACCCACCGCTGCAGCGGCAGCTAACACACCGATGAATTCACCATCACTGTCCAGCTGGTCCGAGTTTGAGTTATCGTCTTCCGAGTTCGAGCCCGAATTACTGTCACAATTGTTATCACTGCCGTCGGTGATGTTGCAGCAGCCAGCGCTGGAACTCCGAGGCCGGCTCGTGTTCGTTTTTTCGTTTCGTTTCCTCATTTCTTGCTTTTTACTCCTGGATCGCCTTCTCCGCCGTCGGTTTTTGGTCTTTGTCCACCAGCCCCCGGGACTCTTATGCAAATACTGTACGAACCCCGAGGCCGCGGCTTCTGTAGCACAATAATACGGCACGGGTGGCGGAGGCAACGGCTTTAGTTGTTTCCTGTGCTGCTCTTGTTGCATTAGACTCCCGGAATAAGTCCAACCACCACCTCCGCATCGGTCCAGTCCGTCGCTCTCAGACCAAGCCCGGTGCGGATGCTGTACGTTTCCCGACATTCCCGGAGTTGATGCTGCCGACGTTCCTCCGAAACCATGGCTATTCGATTGTTGCCTACGACGTCGGTGATTATCATGCGTTGTCTTTCGGTTTCCTGTTTCGCTTTGCCTGTGATTGCTATTGCCGGTCATGTATTGTAGCTGTTGATTAGGAGGGGTCAGCGGTAGCTGATGCTGTGTCTCATAATCATCGAGCAAATCGTACGCAGACTTCGAACACGGATCACTCAGTCGTCTCTAAATTTGTGTATGAACAACGACAAAGTAAACGTATCATCAGTATAAACAATAAAATCAGTGGCGTGGTTATATATTTTACAGATCGGAAAAGATCCATAAAAATGTTTTAATGAATTAATTAGATCCGTTGTAAGACTGATGATCAATAATGATATTATTAAAGCGGAAACAATTTTTTGTTTATAAAATTATATGGGTACATTACCGGTCTACCACCGCGACGTCGTTGCCATTCGAGCTGCTGCTGTTGCTGTTGCATATGGTAATGAGACGGAGTCTGTGGCGTCTGCTGTTCGCTCGCTGATGCGGTCTCGTAATCCCAACCGTAGTCGTAGTAGTCACCCGGTTCTGAAGTCGTGTACGAGGATGGTGGTAAAAACTGCTGGTGCTGCTGTTGTTGGAGTTGCTGTTGACGACGGCGGTAAAAATCGTCTGCGTCAGTATCGGACCCGTCAAAGTCTGAGTCACAGTCGTATACGACGTCGCCATATTCGTAGTCGTGTCCGACGTCGGCGCTTTCGCAGCCGTGTGTCGTGCACGTCTCGACCGTCTGTACCGGAGCTAAAATTAAAACACACCGCCCACACAAATGGCGGGAGTTATATAGTCAACAATATGTTTCGAGAAAGACCGCTTGCTTTCGTATAAAATATATTTATATTTAATATTTAGTCAAAGAATAATAGTAATAAATTATGTTATTATCATCAGAGTTCAATATGCTCCACTTTTTTTATACACACTCATACATCCTGCACTTATCGTACACATGCCTTGCTGAAATATGGTAATTTACCGATATCGAGCGAGACAAACATTAAAATGTCAGTCGAATCGTGATAATAATAATCTTTGACTCTTAGAGCCTTAATTGTTCTTGCGAGAATGACCTTTCTTACTCTCTATGACCGGACACACAATCTGTATATTACGTGCCTTCAAATATTATTTATTCATATTGCAGTTATTTATAATTCATAACAATGACCAACTAAACTATAATCAATTTACATACACACAATTTCTTTGAAAGCAACTTTATACATTATACTTAATTACTACTAATAAATGATAAAATTAACAATCGTATTTGTATTAAATAAAACACTAAATTACAATGAAGGTATATTAATATATTATATAATATAATTATAATATTACATTCTTATTAAAATAAATAATATTTTAATTCATAATTTCACAATAATAATATTAATAAATATATTTATTCGAGCAGCGACCCACCGGGAAATTTCTTAATATCCCGGTAGTCCAGTCTGTCACTATACCTACCTATATTATATAGTTAATATTACAGTAAATTAGGTATACATATGTATATGGATAGAATAATACATATTCATCATATAATATTATACTACAATTGACGTTGAATATTATAATTAATAAAAAGGTGCTATTAATAATATAATATAAATATAACAATATATTATCATGGCTAAATAAGTAAAATTCAAAATAACATAGTCAAAATGTTGAAATAGTTAAGTAAGTTAACGTATATAAATTATTAAAAATGGTACACATTTTAATTAAAATATATATATAATATTTACGTTTACCTTTCATTTTTATCATATTTTTGAACTATTTATAATTATAAGTTGACAGATTTTAAATTATTATTTATAAAATTGTTATTGTCGCAAGTTAAATTAAATATAAGAACATTTGAATTTCTATTATAAGTATATTATTTAATTTAAATTTATAAAATAATAACAAGCTGAAAAATAAAAAAATAACTTGGAATTTAAGAAATAATTTAATTTGTTAATTTAAAAGTTAATAATTATTTATAAAAATAACTCGTTTTAATACTTAATTAAAATTGATTAACTCAACTTTAACTTTTGAACTCGTTAATGCCCAGTTGAACACATATTATTAAAGATATAATATATATTTGGATAAGTACTATTTAAATGTATAAAATATGTTTTGTTGATGGGAGTTAAACAAATCTGGGAGAAATGAAGGGCAAAGATATTATTTTAAATTTCGATATTTTTCAAATTTTGTTAATATCGTAATTTGTTCGATATCAAAATCTAATAGAAATTGATTAAATTAATAGGTTTAATTAAAAGGTAAATTAAATAGATATTTACTATGATGGAAAAAAATCGTAATTCCATATTACACTTTTGTGAATTTATTACGATTCCTGATTACCTACGATCTACCTAATCGAGGTATCGATATTTATGTAGTTACCTATAATTTACTTATAATAATGCCGAAGACAGAGGCGTATTTAGCAATTTTTAAAGGGGGAAGGTACAGATTTTTTTTAGATGCTTTCATAAAGCCAAATCCCTCTTCCACCATCAGCGTTTGATAATATAAAAAAATAAAAATAAACATTTTCTGTATCTGTATACATTATAATGCAAAATCTAAAACAGGAGGCAAAATAATATTATTAAGAGAATTTTTTTTTTTTGTCATAAGGGGGGGGGGGGTTTAAACTCGTTCAACCCTCCCCATAAATACACCTCTGGCCGAAGACGTTTGTAGTCAAAAACAAATTAATTAGATAATATAGTATTATAATAAGTAATATTATGTTAAAATATTGGTAATTACAATATTATAATTATATTGATTTCGTTGCCTTGATAAGCTACTTATTATAACTGTAAACTTATATAACTATGAATAATTTTGTACATTCAAAATATTGTAGGTACGCTATTGCTTGCGTAGATAGATATTATTAATTATTATTATCACAAAAACGAATCTCTAAATTAACAATAACAAAACTAAACAATTACTACGATTTCAGTGCGTATAATTTGTGAACAAACATAAATAAATAAAACATATTGTATCACAAAGACGCTTGAGCGGTTTCCATCTAGTGTTATTCCGATGTAGATTCCGCTACGTCCATGTATGGAATTCTAAGATTGATGTGCGAAATCACAACATCCAATGCTTAGAATTCTAAACGCGGCGAGACGGTGTTGGCAATCATTACACTACACAATATTTTATATTATAAGATGCACTCAGCAACAAAATCCAAAATTATAATCAATTTACAAAATTCGGGACGATATTATGTAAGATAAAATAATAGTGGCCAAAAATAACGAGTTCAAAAGATAAAGTTAAGTGAATTTAAACAAAACATTTTCCATTAAAATTGGTATTAACTTGATTTTAGTTTAAACTACGAATTACTTTTCATTAATAATTCGGATAAGTTTAACTATTATTATTATTGAACTTTAATTATGATAGAACAAATTGAAAAATAAAACTTATTATAAATGTGTCACATTATTACATAAATAAATAGTTATCAAACGTAAATTGATTTAATATCACTTAAAAATCTTTGATGATTTAAAAAATTAAAAACAACAATCTAAGTTAAAACCATACAAATTGAATTCAGTTAAATAAAAAAAAAACTAGTTACTTTCAAAAGTTGAATATAAATCTATTTTTAACTTGTGTTACCTAATTATTACGATATTACGATTAGATAATATATACCTACATACATTTTATAATTTTTTAGTATAAACGTACACGTTAACGTCTAAAGTATATCATAACTTAGTTAAAAGCAATTAAATAATATACTACCTAGTTGATTAATGTATAATATGAATTACCATAATATAATGTATCTATACACAACACAGGGTTCCTTATGAAGATTAATTAATTTTAATATAGGTATCTTAGATTCCTAAGTCAATAAATATATTTTAATTCAGTTTTTTTTTAAAATAATTATTTGGGTTAAGAACTTATACACAGCATGTTTATTTATTTGGAAAAAAAATTAAGACATTTAACTTTAAAAGTTAAATTTTCTGAACATTTTGATAAAATAAATTCTTAATTTGATTTTAATTTTGGGTATTTTTTTTTAATTTTCTGAAAAATGAATTATAAGTAAAAGTTATATTTAACAGTTCATTCATGATCTAAATTTGTACATATTCATAACATCCGTATAAATGCAAATAATTAAATTAAATCCATCAAAATATTCAGTAAATTTAAATTCTTGAATTTCCTCTTGAAATTTTAAACTAAAAAATTTTGCTAACTTATCAAAGTTTTATTTTATAAATATAGAGTATACATCTAATATAGTCGTTTTTAGCCCAAATGATCAATTTAAAATATATATACCTAGAAAGCTAAAAGGTATTATAATAAGTAATCCTAATGGGACTTTATTAATGACTCGACTCAAACAATGACCAGAATAACCAAATTAACCGATCAATTGAACATTAAAATAATAATCATATTATTTTACTAGATCGTACTTACCTATATACATGTTTATTCACCAGAAAAATGAAATCCACACCACCTTTTTATTTTTAAATTATTTGAAACAAACGATATTAAGTTGATTCCAACTAAGTTTTAACCATTTAAAAGTTAATACTATCAACTACCTATTCACATAATGTGACAGTAGCAATTTATAGTTACGTGTTTAATCCAATCTATGTCAATACAAATGTCAATTATATTCTATTACCTATATGAATAGGGAATAGAACATAATATTACAACACGGTAGGTACTCAGTAATATTTAATATGCGTATAGTCCACCTACAGATATAAATAATGATTACATATTCAATTATGTATTGTATATACTCACATCATTGTGCGCTGAAAAATAAAAAATAAAAAATTAAATATACAAAATATTAATATTCATTAAAGCTAAAATTTAAATTTGCGATTAATGAAAAACATATTATTTTTAAAGTATAAAACAAATTTTATACGCCACATTATAGTTAGGTAACAAACATATTTATCCATATTTTAATAAAATACAATTCATTATAGTTAGTTTTATAAATAAACATTATATAACAAGTAATATATACTCGTATATAATATATGTATTTTTAATTTAATCTATAAAATGTTAACTAAAATTAAAACTCTGAAATATGTAAAAATAAAATTTGTTTATTCAATTTAACATTGAAATACCAAATATTAGTCTCAAATATAACTAAATACGAACAATACTTAATTAAAACCTAATTTATGCTATTAATGTTAATTTTTGGGAGAGATGGATTACTCAAAGGAAGTACTAATACTACATTTTAACCTATACTGTGTTATATAAGACCAAATTTAAATATTGTAATTCCTATTGGTTATTGGGGCAATGATCAACCTACTGATACTAATGACCTATTTGATTTTTATACAGAAATTAAAAAATAAATATAAAATGGATTAGAAATTAAAAATGAATCGGGTTATATTAATAATCAGTGTTAGATTGTTAATAAAAATTATAAACTTACCGCCCTATTTCTATCCTATCTTATCTCGGTAAAATCTTCGAATTTATTTTGTACAATAATTATTAAAAGATCCTTTAATCAGGTATTAATTGACGAGAAACATGGATTCCGTCAAGGCAAGTCTACTATTAACAGTAGTGTTTTTACAACATACATTTGTGAGTCAGGTTTCCAGGTTGATGTAATTTCTACGGTTTTTAGCAAAGCCATTGATACAGTCAACCATGAATTATAAGTAGACAATTTGAAATGTATGAGTGTTGGTAATCTACTATTATCCTGGATTAAGTCATATATCAATGAGAACAATTAATTTTTATATTAGTTTCCCATTTAGGTTTATCATAAAACTTAGATAAGTGTCATGTTATTATTCTATCCAAAGTACGCTTTTCCATTGTACAATTTTATTTTCTCAACACCTTCAAATTAATGTGAGTTACCAGCATTAAAGTTCTAGGATTAAAAAATACGTTTGTCCGTTTGTTTCAGCCTGCACATCAATTTTGTAGTAAATAAATCTCTAATTTTAGGTATACCAAAATTATTTAAATTAGTAAGATGTCAATTCTCCTTTTATTTTTCTCTTGTTCGTTCTAAAGTAGTATACGGATCAATATTCTGTCAGGTGTATTTAGCCAATGATCAATTTCATCATAAACGCATAAAAAAAAATTAATTAAATACTCCTTATACGCTACACGACTATTCCAACATTAGACAGGTCTTTTATATTTCAATGTTAGCCTCCCGCCGAAGCATATTGACATACAATTTTTATATACCATTTTAAACGGTTCACTCGATACATGGCTAGGTATATAGGTATGACAGAATTTCCTGTCACAGAAAGTATGTTAAATGACGTTATAAATTGTGCATATACAATTATTCAATAATATTTCATGAAGGAAAATCTCAGCTGACAGTGATTCATAGAGTAGAGTATTATAACCTTCATAAATCATATGATAAAAGTCACTCAATATTGACGTGTGACCCATTATTACTGTTATACGTTAAAGATAATATTTGATAATGAATTCAATGACACAAGCACACATGACACCTGAATATCACATAGGTGCTTTCATACCTAAATATTGAGCCATGACATGATTAACAGCTCTCCTTGAAAACATTATAAATAAAAATATTAAAAATAATAAATGAGTCAAAAAAAAAAAAAAAAATTAAAATTAAATTGATTAATGAAAAATATCGGTTAACATATATCCTTTACCGCAATTTATAAATATTATTCCAACAACCTCTTATTTTAAAAGCTTATCAATTTTAAAATTAAGGTTATTTGGTGAAAAAATGTATAATTTAGATTAATTGTGATAATATAGTTTAGTCAGTTTTTAATCTACATAGGTTAGGTAAGGTAAGTTATTAATTATTATGTTATTATTGATTTTTAAACACAATATGGTTGGTTATTATAAAAATCTAAATTGTTACTTAATGTACAAAAAAAAAAAAAATGTTATTACGAAAGTATCTACAAGACATGTATAATATTAATTATTATCTACAACGTTAAAAAAAGTAAGTTAGAGTATCAAAACAAAAACAAAGAATCTTATTTTATTTTAAGATTTAAAAGCCCATATTATGAGAAAAGCAACGGATAAGTTGTTAAGACCGTAGATTATCTTAAAAAATAATGTTAACAAAAAAAATTAATATATTAATATAGCGTAAATATAAAAT
>CM023362.1:26347054-26504384 GCA_013282895.1 Eriosoma lanigerum | reverse complement strand
TCAGATCAAAAACAAAGAATAATATCTTATTTTAATATTTAAAAGCACATATTTTGAGAAAAGCAACGGATTAGTTGTTTAGTCCGTAGTTGTGGTCCGGGATGTACCCTTTTGACAAAAATATACATAATTATATAAAATACAATTAATTTAATATGATATTAATTATATAACTAAGGTTTATATATATATATATATATATATATATATATATAAGGTACATATATTATACATTATCTATAATTTGTTAGAGTATCAGAACAAAATCAAATAATAGTAATTTGTGTTAATATATTAAAGCTCATATTTTGAGAAAAGCATTAGGTAAATAGTTTAATTCGTAGATATATTTAAGAAAAATGTATATTTTAATATACAATTAATGTATAATATTAGTATTAGTTAGGCATTTATCAGCTATTAAGCTTTAAGAACAGTACAGAGAAGAAATTATAGCCAATCATTAATCTACATAGCTTAAAAATTTTTTAACCTTTAAAGTAGCTTTTTATTTTAATTTTAATAATCAATGTTAAATAATTGTTAATATTAATTATATACTAAATGTTAATGCCTTTAAATATGTTAGTATTATTTATAAGCACTACATGGTTGGTTATTATTAAAATCCAAATTATTACTTAATGTAAAAAAAAAAAATGTTAATACGAAAATGTCTACAAAACGTGTCTTTCGTTAACTATTATAATGTTAAATATACTTTGTTAGAGTATCAGATCAAAAACAAAGAATAATATCTTATTTTAATATTTAAAAGCACATATTTTGAGAAAAGCAACGGATTAGTTGTTTAATCCGTAGATTTACTTAAGATGAATTAAAAATGTTTGTTAAAAAATTAATTTTTTAGATACATAAATAAATAATATTATTATTCTCTTAACATTTATCATTTATTAAGCATAAAGAACAATACAGAGAAGAAATTTTAAAAATCCTTATGATATCATGATAGGTTTATTAAAAGAGGTATTATAAATAACGAGTTTAAATATAATTTATTAGTCAAAAAAAAAAAAATATATATATAAATAAAATAAAATATTATTTTGATCTATGAGAAATAACAGTTAATATTACATCCTATACCACAATTTATAAATTTTGTTCCAACCACCTCTTTTTTTAAATGTTAATCAGTTTAAAAATTACGTGTATTTGGTCAAATAAATTTTATAATTTAGATATATTGTACTATTGTTGGTTAGCTTGTCATTAATTTACATAGGTTATTCCATGTTTAACACTTAAAGTGGATTTTATGTTTATATTAATAACCATTGTTAGTTAATTGTTAATAATAATTATAAACTTAATGTTAATAATAATAAATGTATTCGTATTTATTCTTACACACTATATGTTTGGTTATTATTATAAGCTAAATAATTACTAAATGTTAAATAAAATATTATTACGAAAATATCTTCAATATGTGTCATTGTGTCCTTCTGTTAGTTTTATGAGGTTATATAAAATATCCAAAGAATTTTTATTTTGTATTAATAATATTTATCTCACACTTTTATCAAATCAATGTGTTAGTGGTTAAATCCGTTTATATACTTAATAAAAATTTCCTTCATTATATTTTGTTTTCATGTTTAATATAAGCAAATTGATAACATTAAGTTATTTATGCACAATTATATAATTTATAGCAAATCCAATATTTTTCATCTTATATGTGTATGTTAAAATAAAGTGAAAGCATATTTAAATGTTTAAATAGTTCAACTTTATAATTCATAGAATAATTTTTTTTTTTTTTTTAACTAAAAATATGATAGTTGCTTATGTCTTAATTAATACAGTAGTTAAGTATTATTATGATATAGGTGTTTTTCATTGGTGTTTGAACGCTTACAAATACTTTCGTCACAGACGCAACAGGGAGGCTTGAGGGGCATTTTATGGGTTCTTATAAAAAATACTTTTGTGAAGTATTTATTTCTAAATAATTCTAAAATAAAAATTTTTGAGACTCGAGGCCACCAAAATATTGATCTTAATCGCGTCTATGAAATGTCTTAGGATAGTATTTGAAATGTGTGAATATACATATTTTTAAAAAGCTGCTTATTGTAAGTATGCATAAGGTGATACCCATTTATAGTACATATAATGTTTATTAAATATAAATATACATGTTTTTTATTTACTTAATGACAAATTTACTCTTCAACCAATGAAATGTTATATTTTTATAACTTGCTCGTGTGATAATGCATATTGAATAATGATAATAATAATGTGATAATAATACTTTTTATTTGAAAATAAGCTCAATACCCAATATTTTATATATGATATTTACTTACCGAGCGTTACAGCCATTTGCGCCAAGCCTTTTGTGTTGTCGTTCGCTGCGCTGTTGGTGCTACACTCGTCGTCGAAATCCCAATTATTTTCTTCGTCCGAAAACAATTGTCTTTCGCCGATTTCACGTCCAGGACGGTAACCTCGTACCGTCACGTACTCGACCCGCGTGCCGTCGTCAGCCCCGTTGTTGCAATTGTAATCGCCGTAGTCCGCTGATTCTTTGCCGCCAGCGAACAGAGCCGTGAGCGAAGCGGACAGCGCTGCGCCCAGAGATGATTTTTTGCCGCAACACCGTTTCCGTTGCTCTTGTTTCCATCGCTTCCTTCGCTGTCGTTCCGCCTGCCGGTACAAGCTCATCTACACAGTTAGATAACAACAATGTTTATTATTGTACTCAACCGGGGCCCCAGTGCCAGTAACTAGACCCGAACGCGTACTTATAGCAGTGCTTCTCAAACTGGGGGCCGTGAAATATATTTTATTTTTCTTAAAAATATTTTCGGTTTTTTAGTTATTACATGATTAATAATTTTCGAACAAAGTCTAATATTAGATAACTATTATTTATTAATAATGAGATAAGGTTATTTCACATTAGAGTCTAATTTTTAATGTTTAATATTATTATAAAATTGTTTCAAAAATGTATTAAAAAAAAAAAAAAAAACATTTATTTACTATTCATTTTAATCATTTATTTATGTGAATTAGTGCGCGTTATTTTAGTAAACTATACTTGATGTATATATAGGATCAGTGGCGTATTACCGCTTAGGTTGTATAGGCTACCTTGGCCTGCAAATTTTAAAGGGCGAAAAAAAAGACAGTGTCCTTTATATTATTAACTTCAAGAAAAATTATAACATTCTAAATGAATTAAAATTATCGACGTGTATATTTCGTCTGAGAGATAACATTTCCATTAGCGGCCAAATAAGGTTCAATATTATACATAATCGTACCATTCGTAATTTCGTACTCGATTGCGATGCGGGCTATTATTTTTCGTGACAACTATTTTAACGAACCCCTATCGTTGTTTATTTTAATAAACCAAAAAAATTATTAACCACTTTATTGTGTAATTTTTTTTATTGTACAACTAGAGAGTCTTAGAATGAAATTACTATAGTAGCTTCAAACTTTCATAAAACAAATAATGATGATATAGATTTAATTGAATTAATTAATTAATGTTTTCACTTAAAATCGCACCTTTTAAACATTACTTATGATAAAAAAAAATATGCTTAAACTACTTCTGTTTTTATATGAAATGATTTGATTTAATTATATTTCTTAATATAAAAATTGTATTGAGAAATATATACTTCAACTGCTGTTACCAATTGCTCAGCTGAAAGATCATTTTCTTATTTAAAAATATTTAAAAAAGAACTATGACATGAAATCGATTGAATATACTAACTTTTTTGAATATTAAATATGAAATAATAAATCAGTTATCATAATATGATAACATAATTGAAGAATTTGCAAAAAATAAGTCACGGTTATAAGATATAATGGTTTGAAAAGTATACTTATACAGTGTTATACCTATATATTAATTTTGTTCTATATTTTTAATTTGTATTAAAGACTAAAGTAAGTATTTCTAATATTATAGCATATGAATAAAGGATAAATGAATTGTTGTCATAAATAAAAATATATCAAAAATTAAATGTTTAAAATTTATAAAGTATGTACTTAATGGTATTTAAAAATAATGAGCGCCTCGGACGGAAGAATTTCAATGGCTTATAGTTTAAATGTGTTATAATATACCTAAGCGGCAAAATCCCTGTATAGTTTACAGGTAGGTACATAAATGTAGTTTCAAACTGTGATCAAAATTTTACCAAAGTCTAAAATCGCGTCCAAAGCACAAAAACGGTGCGGTTAAAAACACGTAGAAACATTTATACGAGCCTAACCTAACCTAACCTAACCTTGCATTCGTAAGTAGCGCGAATAGCTGCATATGGGATAGCACTGGAAAACAGCACAGCTCTGTTTATTTTCTGTTGAATTTTGGTGGGTGCGTGTTTTTGATGGTCGATCGGGCGACCGTAGTCGTCGACGTTTTGTTCGCAATCCGATACGTCGTTGCCGTCGCCGTCGGTATGTTGTTCATCGACAACGTTTGTACTGGACCAGGCGGCCACTAACTCAACGCACACCGTCTGCCCGGAGCGTACGATGACCGTGGGGAATGCCTGCATTAAAAAAATTGTTAGAGATGAGAATGTTATAAAAATAAAAACAAATTAAACAGAAACTGATAATAACATAAAAAAAAAAAAAAATAGAAAATATGGAAAAATAATAAAATATAGTAAATACATCGGCGTAATCATCGACGGCCCAACATACAGCAGGGTAGACAGATCGTTCTCTTGGTCCTTTGTCAGTGTCCATGCGTCTGCCACTAGTCGACGCGTAGACGGTCTACCCATTAAATATAATATTGTAAACGATGGCAACAGCAAGATCGAGAACAAAAATCGAATAATTTATCATTAAAACTATAATAGTATTTAACAACATTAGTAGGTATATAATGATTATGAAATCTTGCATTTGTTATTAATGTGCATTTATCGAGTTTACGTATTTATTTTGTGATTTCAAATGTCAATAAATCATGTTGACTTTATCATAATTGCTTATACCTAATACATATCTAATAATAGAAAAATATACCATATTATCGTTATTTTAAATGAAATCAAAATAAAATAAAAATATAATTAAATAACAGTCAAGCTTACGTTAGGTTCAAACTACTAACACATTCTTGCAATCGATGTATTATCAATTATCAATATTTAATTACATTTATGTAAAGGTAGGGACGGACTGGGAGGTACCTACTCAAATATATGAAAATAACATCATGGACATACATTATTGTATATACGACGGTAGTCATTATTAGCTAATAACTTTTTGGAATAGTCGCCTGTAGTTTTGATTAAACTAAATAAAGATACCTAACATTTCATACAATAATATCATAATAAACTATAATATTATTATAAACTACAATTATTGTAAATGTGAAAAATTGACTTTATCCCTTTCTACCTGGGACCAAAGAAATTATAATAGATATAATAATAATAGCTAGCGATTACCGGCCCAAAACTTGTAAATCGGCACCGGTCTACTGCGATATAGAATAGTAGCACACCGGTCCAGTCCGCTACTGTGTTTAGGTTACCTATAATTGTATATAAAAAGTAAATAATCATACAAAATGATTCGATATTGGTCGGTGGACAAGTATATTATATTATCCACTCAGTTAATTATTGAATTTAGTTTTAAAAAATTAGTTATGTAAAATGTATGATTATTATAAATAATAACGAGAGAAAACATTGCGAATGCAAGTTCCATCCGGGATCTCAATGGAAAAAAAGGGTTAAATCAGGTTAGGTACTCACGTGTACGTGTCGAGATATCAGTTGCAGATCGTATTCTCGATTGTAGTTTAATAATCCGTCGTCGACGTCATCGCCATTTTCGTCGTCGTAATAGTCGATACCAGAGACAACAGGTGTGGTTGGTTTTCTGGGTACGCGCGTGCATACAGCCACTGTGAGTGTATACTTAAGGCGGTGGATAATGGCGTTCAGACACACCGTCTGTCGCCACAAGACGGCCGGATCGCCGATAGGTAATAGAGTATGGTGCTGTTGCTGTTGTTTGCGGTACGCGCGAGTGTCGTAAGCAACCTAATGGAAACCACAAATCATTACCGATTTTGTATCGAATATTTAAATTACTTTTAAATAAGTACATGTTCGTTATAAACAAATATAACCTAGTAATACTGCTTGCATAAAACTAATATTGTACTTACTCAGTTTTTTTTTATAAAAAAAAAAATTTGTTTACTATTACTATTATCTATTATTTGGTTAAGTTAAAATTGTCCACGACTTAGTGCCAAAACAATTCATTTTGAAGTGTTATTAAACGAATCTAATCTATATCTTTATCTATAATTAGAATTGTTTATCGTATTATGTTAAAATAAAATATAATACCGTATGCTATCAGTTATGCGACACACAATTTAATAATAAAATCCAAAATGTGTTGAATGTAATACGACTATACGAGTCATCGTGTTGTGGTTATACAATAGTTAATAATAAAAATAATAATAATAATAATAATTAGTTGTAAGTATATTATAATAAAATTATTGAGCATTATATTAAAATTTTGTTCAAAACCTACCAAAGCTAACTAATGAAAAAAACAAAAAGTTAACAACTAAATAAAAATAAAATAGAATATAGAACTTTTTGGTTTATACAACGTTTTTTTAAGAAAAATATTATATTATAGAAGGGATATATAAACATTATATTAGGATATTTTATATGAAATAACTTTATTGATTTTTAGGTTTAATAATCAGATAAATACGTATACGTTGTTCATAAAAAAAATATACAACTATTTAAATTTAAAAGTGCTCTCTTTAGTTTAGTGCATCTTTATCTATCACATGTATCTAAATGAATTTGAATGATTTTATAATTTTATGTATATAAAAAAATACTTATCTGTTCTCGCCCTCAAGAGTGATTAATATTAAAAATGTTCAATAAATAACAAAATAATATTTCCCAGAAAATAAAATACTACTCAATATTTTTAAAAAAGTGGAAAGATTCCGGATGTTCCTCCTTCGTCCTTCGGTTGTCGGAGAAATTAGTGGTTTATTATAATTACGATTTAAATGCTATGATATTGCATTAGAAAATATGATTCTGAATGAAACTCAATATAATACAATATATTATACTGATAGATTTACCACGTGTGTAAACTACCTATGAGAAAACTAAAAAAAAAATTTAAAGTTCCTACGTTCAAAATTGCATTAGTTATCATGGAAAACTTAAAATCAATTTTACCAAAAATGATGGAAATCGTAATTTTTGTAGTTTTTCTTTTCTCAAGGAAAAACTTATGAGAAACTCAAAAAATGAGTTAAATAAAGTGTTAACTAGATTCAATTTGCTACAGAAATTGTTTAAATTGTTTAAATTATTCGTAGTAATCGGACCATTATTACCTGAAAAAGTCTCTTCAGACTTTTAAAAACAAAAAAATTAAACATCAATGTAAAACGTTTAAACTTATAAAAAAAAAATTGACTTTCGATTTTCAAAATATTTTTTAAATAGATTGAGTATTATATGAGTAGGTTTCTATAACATTTTTAAGTCGTTAAACCCAAAATTGCAAGTAATATTAAACATTTGTGGAAAACATTTTAAAGCTTTATACTTAGTCAAAAATCAACCAATTCATTCCAACATTTTTCACCACGTGTGCATTATCTATGTAAATATTTGCAAAAATTTTCAAGTTCCTACAGTAAAAACTTAATTAGTTATCACGAAATAAAAAAATTTTAAATAACAGAAACCGTATGTTTGCCGAAATATTTTGAACGCGGAAGTAATCCAAATACATAATTTATACGAAATATTATGTTTATATCTGTTTAGTATTAATATTTTAATCGAAAATTAAAAAAAAAAATTGACACTAACGATTTTATATACAATTACGACTTCGTACCAGTGTTAAGACATATCTAGTTAAATTATTTGAATGAAAATTTGTTTTTTTTTTGTCTTATATAGATAAATAAATCTTCATTAATCTGAAATGTTATCTTAGATAAAATTTGTATTTAACTAATTTAATTCACTTAGATAAAAATTAATGACATTTTGTGAAACTATTAGTACACTTTTAATTTTCTATAAATTTTAATTAAATGTAAAAAAAAGTTCCACTAGAATTAAACTCGGGACCAGCAACTGCAAGTGTGCTGTGTTAATCGTGTAGGCTATAAAACAAATTAGAGCGAGAATTAAAAAACTTTAACCATTTAACATAATACTATAAAATTACTAAAATTCAAAAGTAAGTGAGACCGCCAAATTTATTTTAGAATAAACTACATAAGAAGATGTCCGTAAACTAGAAATATACCAAAATGGTCACAAAAACCTATGCAAGGGTAGATATTAATTACGTATTTATAAATATAAAAAATATATATTTATGATTAAATTTTTATGATTTTTTACCTTTCGCTGTCGTCGCTTACACTTGCGTTTCGTGCGTCGCCGCCTGCGTACGAAGAACAATAGATCGTCCAAATCGGCTGCAGCGGCCTTTGTTTTCGAACAATTGTCGAAAACAAAGTATCGGAGAAATACGTCTGTCCACCAATACGCCGATGCCGCCTCGCCGTCATCGTCATCGAATTCGGAAACCACTACTCTTTCTGTATTTTAAATAAAATAAATAATATAAAAAACATATGCCTGATACATTTTAAATTTGTTAGTTGGTAGGAGGAGAAGCCGGATTTTTAGCTTTGACATAGTTGCGACTTATCGTTTTGTTTCGAGAAGAACAATTAAATACTTAGGCATACTTTTCAACTAAAATTCGCATAAAAAAAAAAATCGTAACTTTTTTGAAAACTATACATTAAAAGTATTTGCAAAAATATAAAAACGTAAAATGTAGAAAACTGATCCGATCAAATTTCGGTCGTATAAATAGATATTAATAATTATTATACCTATTAAAGTAGGTATTAATTAATTATTTAATACAATTAATATATATGTACCTAATATAAATATGTAAGTATAACTTAAACCTATATAAATACATCTGTTTTTAAATCATTGTAGTTCTACAGATGTAGTTGAATATTTACAAATTATATGTACCAAGTAGGCATGTAAACTAAACTTTTTTTTTTATTAATCGATCGATCGTATATCGAATAATTTTATTTTTGATATTAATTGGTATAAATGTTATAATGACATATCTACTCGGACTGTAAAGTTTTGAAATTATTGTAATTTAATAAGTAAAAAAACGATAATTTATTTGGTTGATCGGTGCTTACCCGTCGCCTGACGTTCGTCGGCCACGCATCGTCTTTGTGTCCGCCGGCGGCCTCTGATGTCCACGCGCTGTCGCCGCTCCCTCTGACGCTGGAACGCGATGTCGGTCAACAGCCGGTCGACGGTGTCCGTCGATATGGACGCGGCACAATTGTTCTCCACGCGCAAATCACTCGGGCGTCGTCCGGTAGACACAAGTGATGACGTTGACATTTTTTTTTGTTTTTTTTATTTAACTTTTTAAATTTTTTTTTAATACATATACACTATATAATATATATATATATATATATTGTTTTATTATTTTTATTACTATTACTATTATTAATAAAGCTGCAGCAGCAGAACTTGACTATTTTCTAATTATTTTTACAATTATTTACACGATTTTATTTGCGGACGATGGTATAACTTATGCAAAAACGTTTATGCAACATGAATACAATTTTCGTTTATTACGTTGATATTTTTTAAAGTTATACTTGGCGGAGGATGAGATCCTGCTGGTTTCTGTTTGGCCGTTCGTGTATTCCATCGTCATGTCCGTCGAAATAGTAACATTTAACCTTTTCTTGGTCAAAAATCTGGACCCGGAATAGACATAATTGTTAACTATAACAATATAAAATAATATAATTACATAATATTAACAAAATAAAAATCTTGCTTACATCTATAATTTATATATATATATATTTATGTAGCTACGGTACGAATTTCGCACTTTTTGTTCTTAAATACCTGCCCCAATGACCTATGCGCACAAATTTCAATGAGTATAATGCATGAAAATTAATATAGTTTTTAAGTCATCCTAATTTCAATACGAGTGTTTTCGTTATAATGCTACCGCGCCTGTTGTATTTATTGTATTGTATTTTTTGATATACTATTATTAAATTATAATATCGAATTGGTTTTTACCATTTTTTACGATCAAATTTTCGCATCAACATATTCAATTCATTAATGCATACATTTGAACAAAAAAAATTCGCAATTCATGAAGTATCTAAAATATTTTTATTATTAAAATTCACATTAACAATAACAAACTATTAGGCTTTATAAACTCCATTAACCTAACTATTATATTTTATAATTACCAAAATTAGAAAAATAATTGATTTAAAAATGAATTGTTACAAATTATAATCAATAACTAACATTTAAAATTTTTTGATATAATAATCTATCAACAAAATTTTATTTTTAAAAATAATTTGTTTATAATTTAAAAAGACTGAATTATATTCCACTGCTATCAAATAGCGAAAATATAGTAAATTAAAAATTATTAAACATATTTAGTAAAGAAACGGTAGAAAATTATCTTAGGATAATTTATTATTGCTATAATTTCAATAATAAATTAATAACTGATTTTTAATTAACTATTAACTATTAGATGTTCGCTGTCTCTAACAATGGTCGGCCACTGTAGTTCAATTATAATAAAAATATGAAATAATATTGTTATTATGGGAATAATAATTTTATAATGTACCCAACGATATCTATCGACAACTAATAATAACAGTATTTTAGTCTCCGTAAACTCAAAACTACTGTTCAGTAGCTTATTTATAAACTAATTAATATAAAATCGATAGTACCTCAGTGAAATATACAAATATTGCAATATATTTGAATATTTAATAAAATAGTGCAAATCCCATGCACTTTTATATAATTTTAATAATATTGTTGTCTAGTTGATTTTTTAGTAGAAACATTTCGGACAACGGAGAAAACCAGTAGTCCGATATTAAAACCAATAAACTACTGCAAGCTTTACTGGGCTTACCCAGTATACCGTTATTGCTATGGCAGAAACGTAAATCACTATACCTATATGGAAAACGAAGTACATTTTCGTATAAAAGTGCATTCATCTTTGAATAATTGATTACACTTTAAGTGTTTCTATCGCAAAATCAAACTACGTTTACAACTAGATGAAATGCGTTTTGTGTACAATAAAGTTCGCATCATAGACGATGATACTCCAATTTCCCAGATAACTCTTTATAATTTATTAGATTTATTAGATTAGAATGATATTATTAAAATATATATAATGACCGGTAGTTTGTAATAGGTATATAAAAAATGTGTAAAGATAATTTTTATGCACTCTTTTAAACAATGAATTAATGTGTATTATAATATGTACCAGGTATTTTATTTCATTGAAAATACATGAAAAAAAATTATATTAATTGGCTTTTTTTTAATGAATTACATTTTTATAAACCAATATTGAATGATATTATCTAGGTATCTTCTTTTTTTAAAATTAAATTTGTAAAATTTTATAATTTTTTTTTATCTTAAAATGTATACAGATACATTTACAAATTAGTACTTGAGGTTTTAAATTAAAACTAAAATAATATATAATATGTTGCTATTTATCATTATGCAAGTAGGTATCTAATGAAAATAAATATCAAAGTTCTTGACAATTATTCAACAGATAATTATAATAATATTAAAACAATATTAAATATTTTAATATTTGAAAAAACATTTTGAAATATTAACCGTAAAATTTTGCATTTGTGTTGATCTTAATTATTACATTTTACATATACATCGATTTATAACATATCGATACAACGATACGCATAGGTTACCATTGCGTTATCAGTAAATAAATTAATTAAATAAATTAAATAAAAAAGATAACGAATTAATGATACCTATATTTAAAAAATAAATCATTGACAACAACGATTGAACTTTAACTATTCGAATAATTAAAACAGTGGTTTAATTTGAAATTATGTCGTATTCTATGTGTTAATAATATTATATAATATAATATGATTATATAATAACAATATACCAAAATTAAACTAAAAATGTAATTTCTCGAAAATGAAATTTACTATGATACACTAAAAATTTACTTGTTTGATATAATATTTTTTGCATTTTCAAGATCAAAACTTATTAAGTAAATTATTGTTTTATTAATAAAAAAATAAAATAAAATTGCAAACAGACTACAAACAATTCTGATTATTAGAACCTAAGGGGATAAGTATTTTTTTATAAGAAATAATCAATTATAATTTTGAAATTTTTTAAACGTGATGATAATAGTACATTTTTATATTTTACGTAAATGTTTACGTCTGTACGCCGAAATATACGTTCGCAGGAATTTGTTAAAGAGGGAAAAATATTTTCATTTTTCAATTTTTAGTTTTAATATCCGATTAGATTAATTGCGTTACAATATGATTTGTGAATTGACCAAGAAACAAATCAGGGGAAAACTGCCACCATTTGCCTCCCCAGGGGACGCCCTTGGCAATACCGTATTATTACTGAAGACGATTTGAATTTAAATTCCTCAATTAAGCACATACTTAATGTAATATTATAACGATAAATTAATACATATTACATACGATTTTCGTATTCAAATATTAGACACTATCGACAGATTTTTAAAAATGTTCGTTCGGTGCACCTATATATTGCCAGGTGTTTTATACAAGTTTTTGAAAACGAAAAAACGCTGAAAACTCAATAATATTCTAAACGACTAAAGCGCACTAAACGTGCGATATTTGTATTGTTTTGTTCCCACCGATCGTGATAAAACGCGACGGGTAATAATATTGTAAAATAATTATTTCATTTAAATATAATTTACGTACGTACATTTTTTAAACGTTTTATTTTTACTATAGGCACTTTGGATTTCCACCGATTCGTTATGATCGCCGCCGTCTTCCGGTCGCTTGTCGATGCGTTTTTACACACACACACACACACACACACACACACTCACACAAAACTATTAATCGATCGAAAATAAAATATGCGAATACGAATTAATAATTATTTAGAATAGAAAAAAAAATTTAAATAATTTATAGACCTATAATATTATCGCGGTTGTTAAAATGTCGTTACGCGTTTCGTAGTAAATTCTATTATTGCACACGGTCAATCGCTATAATAATAAATTATTATTACTGTTATTGTAATATCACATCGTTTACGCACATGAAAAACACCGCGACTTGGCACACGACCGTGGTCGTCGTGATACTACCGCCTGAGCGTACGACTGATAACAGAACGATGTATGAATCATCTGTGTCGGCGACGGCAGGTCCGCGACGACGAAATATCGATCGGCCGCGCCGCCGCCACGCACGAGGGTTATTTTTTCACAATATCGCCACCACATAGACGCGGCCGCCGCCGCCGCCGTCGCAGCCTTTCGAAGTTTCGACGTTCGTTCACAACGACGTAGGTACAATAGATAACACGACCGTTGTAGAAATCATATTAACGTTATATTATTTTATCGTGATTCTGCGGGGAAATAATAAACGTTTGATGGAAAAAAAAAAAAAATCTTTAATAATTTAATATTTCGTACACAATATTTATAGGTAAGTATTTTTCATAAAATTTATTCAACACGAAATTGTTGTTTCAAAAAATGGACGATTTTTAAAATATATATTGAAATTTTTACGTTTTGTTTGTTTACGAAAACAATGTTGTTTTTATGATAACTATACAATAATTCGCGTGTGTGTAAATTTTAAAAACAATACAATAATTATGGATTTTATTTCAGAATATCTGAAAAACGTAATTTTTCACAGAGCTAAAAATACTATCGTCTATCAAACTATTCAGACTTAATGATACAGCGTATCTGCAACTCGATACCCGAAGTCTCGAACTCGAATTGTCGCGCTTAAATTCTGTATAATATTTACAAATCATGTGAAAATATGCTTATAAATGTTTGTAATTGTCACAAGCAATTTTTAGGCTTGGTTAAATATTGATGTTTAATTAAATGTGAATAATTTCAAGTAATATACAATACTAATACATATAATATACGCTATTTGAGTAATAATTACTAAAAATTGGAAAGGACGATGAGAAAATGTTGTAAAGTTGAAAAAATCACTGACGAAAATCTTGCGGGTAAGTGTTGTATTGTTGTTACATGTTATTTTGTAGATAAGAGTAAAATAATTAATATCAATTTTTGATTCTATTATATTAGCTTATAATATATACTATAACCGTGATTATATACATAAGGAACAAGGTAATTCTAAATAAGTAGATATCAAAACATAAACATTTGCAGAAAATTTGCAAGTACGTGTTGTTGCTGTTAGAGTAACAACTTATGTAATATATTATGATTTAATCATGATTTCGTGTAGATACAAGGTATTTTATATTTAAACAAAAAATAATACCTACCTCAATAACACATATAAGTTTCCTAATTGAAATATTCACGAAAGTTATAAAGTATTAAAATTACTGTTTATATTAACGATTATGTTTTAAATATACATATAAAAAGTTTTTCGCGTCTTTTGAAAACTTTGGAAAATTGATACCTATACAATATTAATCGTATTTTTGCATTTATAGAAAAAAAGTATTATTTTTTAAATTTATTAAGTAAATAATATAGTCGTTTTAATATTTTATGTGTGTTAATTCATTATTTATTATCATTTATTATTAGCGTATTTTTACATTTTATTATTTGTTGGGTATTATATTATTGCTTATATTTTATTAATGCTAATGAAATATAATTAACATACTTATATATTTGAAATTTGAACAACATCATTTTTTGTGAATAAAAAATTTAAAAATTATAAATTAAAAACAATTTTTTGTACAAACTACAAATGAAATATGTGAAAGTAAGATATGCAACTTTGAATATTAATAGATATTAAAGAATTGAAATATTATACTAGATATACTGTCTATTTGCGTTAAAGTTAACTTTTTAATAATACTTTTACCTTTTAAAGCCATATTAAAAATATGTTTTCACCTAACTACAATAGTTATAATAATAATAAAAACTATACCTACGAACATTTAGTAACATTTTTGTTATTTTTTTTTATATATTTATGCATAATGCACAAATATTAAATAATAAAGATTAAGAAAATTTGTAATAGTATCTTTTAGAGTAATAATAAAGTTTATAGTTGTCACAATCGAATCAGTATATTATAACGAGAAATTATATTAGTATTTAATGTAATATTAAATGAAAAGTTATGTCCATTCAACGATCATTCTTGATAAATCACAATTTTCTGTGTCGGGTAGTTTTAATTAATGAAAATACATAACTAATTTTTTAACGAATTACGTCATTATAGTTTACATAAAGTACCAAATATTAGTGAAAATTTGAATTAATTCCAAAAATAATTTAAAATTTAACACTGTTTTTTATTATATAATTATAACTTTAAGGTCATATTTGACATCAATTAAATTGTTATATAATTATTATAAATTTTTATAGAAATACAATTCTGTTAATATGAATTGTTATTTGTCGTCGTCTAACTTGTATTAAATTATTGGTTCTAATATAATTATTTATCACTCTAAATTAATATAGTGTATTTATAAATTATAAAACAAATATTATAATTAGTATTGTGGAATTGCATTTGCATTTTTTACATAGTTACAAAAATAGTTAAGAAAAAATTCGAAATTTGGAGGAAGCGCATTGGTATGTATATTTTGCATAATTTATTGAGTTTTTTTTTGTTGAATATTAAAAAATAATGAAAATTATATAAATATTTTGTGCACATTTTTTTCACTATCAACATTTTTACATTTATTTTTAAGAAATAGGAATATAGAAGAAGACAAAACTTTTTAAAAAGTTTAATTATATGAATTATTTATTATTTTATTACTTTTTATAATAATAGAATATATGATTGATAAACATCTCTCGAAATTAATCAACAAATATTTTTGTGCTTATATTGATTGCATAAATTAATTGGATTTTTAAGTCCATATATTGTCGTTGTTTGATTTGTTAGTATCACACAAACGTTCCAAACTTATTTTTCATATGTAAAATACTTATGTAATTACTCAAAAACTAAATTCCCTACATTCAAAATTGAATTAGTTATCACGAAATATTTAAAATTAAAATAACGGAAACCTTAACGTTGCCGATTTTCTGTCATTTTTTGGTAGGTTTTCATCTCCCAAGGAAAAGTTTTGAGAAATTTGAAAAATGAGTTAAACAAATTACCAACTAGATGCAAATTGCAATCAAAAGTATACCATACTTGTGGTAATCGGACCATTATTACTATCCAAAAAGTGTCTTCAGCCAAAAAAAAAAATATCATTGCAAAACTGATACATTTTTCGCTTCGCTCAGAATCTAAAATTATTCCGATGTAATATAAATATATTAAAATAATAACAATAGACATAAATAATTTGAAAACCATATCCCTTTATAATTTTTAATGAACAATCGATCGATATTCTGAAAAGTCATTTTCCACGTATACAAATATTTTTAGCACTGAGTGGCATATTTCAGAATATTGTTTAATTAAATTATATGGTATTTTTTTTATTCTTTTTAACACACGCAGTTGTATTGTAAATAATATGTAATACGTTTTTATTGGTTTTTTACATTTATAATCCTTTTTAGATTTTATATCACTTTAAAATCCCAACCCTATTTATCACATTCGATTATTGAGGCCAAACAATATTTTATTTTTGAAAGGCTTCTACTAAAAACATTAGGGTTTAACAAATTTTAAATTATGTGAATGGAATTCGAATGAATTGTTTCCGGGAAAAAAATTAATTTTAACATAATTATTATGGTCTCGAAATATTTTCGTTTAATATTTTTATAGATTTTAAAAACAAATGTGGTTTAATATTGGCATCTGATGCATACTTATACAAATAAACACAACTAGGGGGACTGGAGAGGCTTAGCCCTCCATCCAAAATTAATCATAGCCCTTTAAAATAACAAAACAATTCTCAACTTAATTTTTAATGTGAAGCTAAAGCCTCTCCTAAATTTTAGCACTAGTTGTGCCACTGCCAATTCAATTATTGTAGAGACTGAAAATGTATTCTTATACCATAATAATTATTTAAAAATATGAAACATCCCTAATTTGTATTAAAAATATATATATATATATATATATTATTATTATTTATTACAGAAAATAATAACACTGTGACAAAACAAAGTTTATATAAAATAATATTCGTAGAATAAACTCATATAAGTACATATGTATTATTTGATAAAAATTGTACCAAATAACTAATTTACGAATTATTCTCCGAATAGCACTTATTATATCGTTAAACCGAAAAATACAAATATTTGTTATATGGCAAACAACTACTAGGTATTCGACTAATGTTATTCGACGAAGAAATTCAATTGAAAAACCCGGCCTAAATATGTTGATAGAAAGCAATAGTAATAGTAAAAAATAATAGTATACATTGAAGATAGAACTTTTAAGGTAAGTAGGTATGTACAGTGTGTACCAGATTTATTTAGTATTTACTAATATTACTTAATATTACAATATCTCTGTGCAACATTAAAATATATAATAATGTACCTCTATTACTTTTCTTTAATTTTAAATGTCTAATAAATAAATAAAATAATTATATTTAATTTTTGAAAAATTTGAAGATAATAACCAAATTAAAGAGTATATTTTTATGAAAATAATGATATTTTTCAGTCAAACCTGACAATAACTATTTTTATATTATACTATTATTGATATATTATTAAATTTTACAACACACATGTAAATAAATACGGTAACACCAGTGACGACAACTGTTCGCCCGCACTCTACGTTACCGCAACCACAATACCTACACCGGCAATTGACAATGACGATCCACCCGCGGCGAAACCACATCAACACGACATCACTTGCATACGCTACTACATCGGGCTAATCACCCGGCCTTTATAACATAACCGTGATACCAAGTTTCAAAACCAAGTTCAGGTGAGAAGTGACCAACAAGTGCGAAAGAGAATCTATTACCGGACACAGGCAGGCATCAGTCCAGTGGCGCAACTAGTGCTAAAATTTAGAGGGGGGGGGTATAGCCTTAAATTAAAATATCTTTAAAAAAAAAATTGAGAATTGTCTTGTTATTTTAAGTGGATATGAGTAATTTTAGGGGAGGAGCTAAACCCCTACAGCCCCCTCCCACCACTAGTTGCGCTTACGCATTAGCCAGAGGTATGAAGATTATCTACGGCCCGACCAGCTGCGATTATCATGAGAAAATTCATTGGCAACCCAAACCCACCAGCGAAGACTACCGTCTTACATTACAAGCCTTTTACACGTTAAAACAGTCTTTTTGGAGACCAACACTTGACACCACTTGTTCGAGTATTTATGTTGTATTTGTATAGGTATTTATTTCTAGTGGATACAATTAATATTATTCTTCTTCTAAGACATTTTTAAAGACCATTAAAGTCCTTTGTTGCAGCATCCCTTCATTTCTCTTTGTAATTGACGTTACTTTCGCGTTTTCTAATGTTTTAGACTATCCTCATTTTCTCTGGTTATTACTAGATCATTAGCATACGCTATAATTGCAATTTGATGGCTATCGCTAATTTTTATTCCTTCTGTATTGCTAAGAACTTGTCTCATCACTGATTATAAGGTAATATTAAACAAAGCCAATAACAACGTGTCATTGCTAAACCAATACATTCATCGCTTCGCTCAAAATCTAAAAATAATTCATGGGGGACTTCTGGTTCAAACTGGGATATTTATAATCTTAAATAATTTATCATAGTGACTAGTTGTTTTTAGTATTATACATATTAACCGAATTTTTCAAAATAATACTTATAGTAGGTCACATAATATCTATTGTATTATTATAATTACTTTTTACATTACGATATTATTACATATTTCACATTTTATTTAGTAAAGAAGTATTGATTAAATTGTAATCTGTGCATTATATAGGCACCTGATTTATAATCATTTTATTGAAAAAAATTAGATTTTATAACTCAAATTAAATTTTTTAATAATATTTTTATATTAATTTTTATAAATTATAACAAATTTTAACCATTCAAATTAAGAAAAATATTAAATCATATAAAAATTAAATATAACAAAATTAATTGTTATTGATATCAATGAAAATTTTTAATGAGGTTTATAACAGATATTAACAATTATTTTATTAGGTAATAGTTTTACCTAGATTCATTGTTATAGACGTTATGTAGTAGAAATAACACCGAGATAATATGTAAATGAAATCTTATTAAATTGTTATTGTTAATAGAAATCCGTAATTAGTATTTAATATTAACAATTTATTTTGTTCATTCTATCTATTTTCATACTAAGACGTCTATCATGGGTGATTGTTAATGTGACTAAGATTAGTTTGTAATAAATTGTTTACCTGTATATAAGTCGGAATTTTGTTAGTTAAGTCCTTACATCATATACTTTCATATCTATATAATATAGTACAATATCTAATAAGGTTAGTTAAAAGGTTAGATTAGATAATTTATTACATTAGTATTTATATTTTTTTTTTTTTTTAAACGTGATTAAAGTAATTTTTTTTAAAAAAAGTGGTATGAATCAATTTTTTTACAGATGTGAATTTTAAAGTTTAATTATTTTAAATACAAGTTTGTTTTATTGAGTTACATTAAAGCTTAAGATATATTTTATTCCAAAAATATTTTATTAACTAAATAAAATGTAACAATTGTTTGTCTTCATATAGGTAGATAAAATTCGAAGGGGACGATTATTCCTTTAGCTCATCTGTAGTCATCCTTATTACGTGGCGGATTTTTCGGAAAATAGGTTACGTAAAGACTTAAAAGGCGTATTTATTTGTTTTAGGAAGTTTAGTTTTTTTGATCAAGTGCAAATCCCGATTGTACAAAGTTTACACAACTCCGGAATCGAGAAGAATGATTACTTGTTTTAAAAATAATTTTGTACAAATAAATATTTAAGGGTTAAACATGCTTTTGTAGTATTTATTTAAAAGATGGTTTTAAAACTCCTTGAGGATAAACCTCCCCTTTCTGTATTGAACTAAATCTGTTTAATGGCCCCAATGATGTGCGTATGTGAGGAGAACTATTTAATCAACGTTCAATTAATATTAATTAAATCCGAATGAGTACAATAATATCTTATATAGTTATATATTATATAATAATAGAGATTATAAGTCAAGTTAAGTTAAAAGTCAAGTTATTATCGGCGTCGCTGATTATATAACAATAATAATGATATATGATTATAAAATTATGATCGATGGAATCGTTTAATTATCGTATCGATAAAAAACACGAGAATACAGTCAACGACCGCCGACGTTTGCGTGATTATTCGCTATGGAATATTATTTAGCATATTATTACTACGAGTGCGGTACTCGGGCCCGATCGATCGAACAGCATTGCTGGTTGTGGCGCTATCTAGCGAATGCTACATTCTACTAAGTTTATACTGTAATATAGATCATAGATCCCACTAACCGTCGCCCGCCTGGACAGAAAAACAATACTGGATCGCGTGCTGTGTTAATAAAAACGAGCTATTATTCGGCAACTTCCCCAACAGTTGCAGAACGAGCAAAATACACTGATAATACGTTGTTTGTCGTTATTTTATTTTTTGCCATTTTTTTTTTTTTTTTTACTCTTCGACCGTATTCGATCTAGAAATAGATCATAGTTAGTTATAACCCAAATTGTGTACAAATATAAAAAAAAAACAATTTTAAGAAAATTATTATTATATACAAGAAATATTGAATTGGAAATTATTCATCATTTGAAGTCCCAGGTGGGAATGTAATGTATTTCTGTTCTGAAAAAAAATGTTTTCAAACATCATTTATAATAAAAAACCAATTTATGATTATATAGATGAGAATGGAAATGAGGAATATTTAAATATTATTCTGAATATAAATTTAAAAGAATATAACGACGTAATATTACATTATATTATTGGTTATATTGTAAAAAAATGTGTGTAAAAATGAATAAAATGTAAAATTTGCCCGTTTCGTAATGATATAATATGTTAGTAATAATATTAATTGATAGACAGATCATAATTATTTTGGAAACTTAAATACTACTTATTTTGTTAATAGAGGAAATTTAAAAATGACTTCTTCTGCAGTATCGTTAATTCTTAAAGAACTATAGAAAAATTGAATTTATTGTTGGAATTCAAAAACAATTACATAATTTTGGAAAACAAAATATCATTATTTTAATAAAAAAAAATGTAATAATTCAATTTTTTTTTTTTTTTTTTTTTTACAAATAATCATTCTACAAATATTAAACTTGGATCTCCAAGTAACGAATATTGTTTATTCACTGCTTTAAGTCAAAGTCAAAGCTATATTAATATTAGAATGTGTCATTCCGAAAAATAATTTTTTTCTAGTGTTAAAAAATAAAAATTCTTTAAGACAAAAATTAACAAAATTAATCCTATTTAAAAATGTCTAAAATATTAGTTATAATATATTTTTGCGAAACAATTTTATATATTTTCTGTGTGCTTTTTATAAATATAAGTTATGTATTCAAGACTAATTGTGCTGAATAATTGCATAAACATTTTACTTCACAATTAATCCTTTCATCCGCCAGTAATTAATGTTATTGAAAAATTAAAACTAATTTAAGTTTAAATATAAAGGAAATTAATAAAAGCTTTTAATTAAATGTAGACGTAATGAAGATAAACAAAATATTGAATTTGAATGTCAATTCATGGAACGAATATGACGGCAATGTATAAAAATTTTCTATTTTTTAAATTTATTTCATTAAGATTAGCAAAGGTTTTTAATTTTAATTTGTACGAGTATTACTTTTTATTACTGTTATATTTTATATTACACAAGTATTGAATAGCAACAATTTCTAAATTGCTTAACTTTAAAATATTCAAATCCATGATAAAAAAAATAAAAATATTATTAACAATTATACTAATGCCATAAACAAAACAATAACACAACAACTTTAGGCGCGAAAATATTTTGTGTGAATGCAATGCAATCTGTTTTGATTATGAACGCACATTCGCATGAGTGGAAATCGCATAGTGTGAGTTTAGTACGATACCTAAATCGGGATTACCGCTCCATCAAAGTATGTAGGTTTAATTGTTATATTGTTTGCAAAGTTATTAATAGGCCATGAGTACATTTTAATTAAACCGATATTGTGCGTTAGCGCATTAATGCGTTATTAATTTCTCGCCGATAAAATTGTTTTTCACTATTTCCGATTATTATTTTTTATTATAATGTTATTTTAGTTCTGTGAAAGTAAAGCTTAAAGGTGGGAGGTTGCAATGGTACGTAGCTCCTCTATTTTTAAAAAATTATTTAGTGGCTCCCAACAAATTATTTCGACATGGACAGTTAGTATTTTACATAAATACTAAATAAAGACATGAGACAATGTTAAATAGAAATATGTATAAATAATAAGTATTCATAATCAATATAATATACTGTAAAGTGTTTAAATGACAATGGTCTTTTTAATAATGATATAATAATAATAATATAGTCATTCCGCATTCGTGTATGCAGGAGTGGCCTTTTTTGTGAAGATCTAATTAATTTACTATGAATATATTTTTATTTTTAAGATCGATTTCCATTAGAAAAAATGTTTCATTATTATAAGAATTCTTAGTTTAGTACTTATATTGATATATAATAATAAATACTATCATTGGAAGATCGAATGCAATAAATTCGATGTCACATCGCCCCCGCGATCGATTGTTTTGCCACCCCTGGTGTAGAATATAGTGTAAGCAGTAAACACAATATGCGTGTACGACTATAGCTTGAGGCCCGTATGGGAATTATAAAAAAGTTGTTATTATATGGTCTGGACCAGGGAGTCAAAACGGAATAGAAATGGGTTTTATAATTTTGTTTATAACACAAATGATTTAGATACATGTTGTTAAAAAATCATATTAGCGTATATATATATTTTTTAAACAAGTCGGTCTCTATTAATTAAAAAAAAAACGAAATAATGCTGTTTGGTAGCAATGATATTTCGTATCAACCGGATCACATGTAATCACTTATTCAAATAAAATACAACAAATTACAATACATATCATGTAAGTAAATGCCGTAATAAACTCGTACATTTTAAAAATACCAAGACATAATTATATTGGGTCGATAACCACACTTATTGGGAAACCCGTGTGAATGAAAATCGATTAATGACGCTGATGCTACGTCGCGGGCTTGAAGAACGATATAGTTCTACATATCGACTTTACTCAATTATTCAGGATATCATTTTTAGGGTTTGAAAACAATTATTTCATACTTTCATCGAATCGATTCTATAAATTTTCATGTCGTTAAATCCGAAATGTTATATTGCATAATGAACTATTAGTTTGTTGTCGATTGGACTTTTATTAAAGTTATGAAAGAACAAAATAATTTCTGTAGAGAAACAAATAGTTTCAAAGGATAGAACTTTTTGTTAACGACATTTTAAGATATACAGTGTTTAGAACCTTTTGATACAAATCGAATAGTGTTCATACAAAAGAAAGAATCATATAATTGCAAACGTAATAAACATATTTTTGATACGGTAGCCAATATACTACATCCAAATATTTGCGTATAAAATTTAAAAAAAAAAAAAACTTACTCAACTCATAATTTTTTTTAAAAAATGACATTAGAACCCTTTTTTTCCAAGCCTGCGGAGGTATTAAATATTTCAATTTGTTTTCCTTTGGAATTGAAGTATAAAAGTCACAAAAAAGTTTTTTATTTGGGATTCATTTTTCGGGTTAATACCGGATTTTATTTTTATTTGGGTTAGGTTAGGATTGAAACCGGAGTCATATTTTTCTCGGGTTATTTGGTTTTCAAATATTCTATTTAGTATGACATATCTCGCATCGAATTGTAAACCTTGTAAATTATAACTTGTTTTTCTACATTATCTACCCATTCTAATCATACAACATTGCTGGCCTTATAATAACTACCGTTCAATCTTATCGGCTTATCACCTGTTGTCACCGCGTACACCTGCGATGAATTTCGGACTTCTCATACTTTTTTGACGTATATATTTTATACAGGGTGAGTCTCGAAGATTTAACAAATGAAATAACTCTGGTTCTATGCTATGATTGTTTGAAATTTTTTTTTAAATTATGATTATACCCAGGCGCCTATTTGGGTGCCTATATTAATTTATATTTTTGTTTCTAAATAAAAACGTTTTAAAAATTATTTTATATTATTAAATTCAAAATGGTTTTTTTGGTAGATTTGTATTTAAAAAAAAAAAATTTCACATTAAAAGTTTTCATTTATTTTTAATAAATTTTTGAAGTTAATGAATATACAATATTTTTTTATTATTTATTTTAAATATAAATGCTTACCGATTAGCGTATCTAAAATATTATGTTATACATTTTTACGAATCTACATAATGGCTATTTTAAATTAAAAATTAAGAAATATATAAAAAAATAATTTAGTCTAATTTTTAATAAACCCAAATTTTAGAACCGGGATATAATAAGAATTTAAAAAAAAATGTTTTTATTACACATTTTATTTTATACTGTGCCATTATAAATTATAATATCCGTAAGATGTTTTTTCTTATGTGAATAAATACAAATAATATGTATTCTCCAATATAATAATAATAGTATATCGATTCATGCGTATTTTCTATCAGTATCATTACGAAAAAAAAATATTAAAACGATTGTGCAGCCGCACGGGTTCGTAATTTTGTATCTACAATGAACAAACTCCAAACAAATTTATGACGATACAGGTAGCGTAAGTATTTAAGTATCTAACTGGGAGGGTACATATCTAAACGAATGCGCCAAAAAAAAAAAAAAAACAATATTGAAATGAAATGCTAGCTTTTGGCTCAAAAAATATTTTACTGAAAAAATTATGTGTCTCAATCATGTCTCACAGAAACATCGGTTTTTAACAATTTGTTTTCTTTGTTAAAAATGGGTAAACTTTCTACAGGCGCATGGGACTTTGATTTTTACAAATGTAATTTAAAATTACATGAAAATGAGTTTAAAAAAAGTTTGAATATTTGTCATATAAAAACTCTTATTATTATCATTATTTTTGAATGTAAGTCTAATGCGCCCTGCAGAATATTTTCCGCACTATAACGAAATTTTTTTTATTAAAATATGACCTTCCTACGACGCATGAACGTTTTTTCTGTAAAATGTGTTTTTTTATTTGAAAAACAGATTGCAAGCAAGCTCCTTGATTTAAAATGTCTTATGAAAAAAATTTGAGGTATACTTGTGATTATATTATTTATTAAAAAAAAAACTAAACAAAACATAAAAGCCACTTATAATAAAGGTACATAAAGTGAATATAAGTATTTCAAAGACTATTGTTATCCAGAGTACGGATCAAAGACCATATAATATGTACCATTTTTATAAAAATATTTTCATTTGTCTTTATTGTCTGTCTTTTTTTTTAAAACCTAGTTAAAATAAATGTCTGTTCTGCGACCAATATCGGAATACTCTATTCAGTATGTTTTTATTGTACAATTTTTATATACAGGTAAATTTTTCATTTCCTAATTATTTAATGATATACAATCAGTGGCGGTTCGTAGTAGTTTGGCAAGGGAGTGAAATAAAAAAAAAAAATATTAAAAAAAATGTTAAACATCAACCTCATCCACATGTACATCACGATTAAATAAAAATAAATAGAATAAATATATGGGAATCGAATAATATTAATAGTTTATTAATATCGTTTGACTTTTATAATTAGATAGGTATGTGCAGTGGCGACGATAGTGGGGGCGTAGAGGTGGCATTTGACCCCCGTTAAATATATCGGGGAGCAAATTATAATTTTGCTCCCCTGAAAATTTGTCATCATAGTTATACACTTATTACTTAAACATTTTAGAGTTATGGTTTATATTTAAATTGTATTTTTATTATTTTTAATATTTATATAATATAATATGTAGTAAAATGAATTTTGAAAAGTTGTATAAGAAATAAAATTTAAAAATGTAAAACATTAAAATTGTTTTTAATTTTATATTCAAAATTAAATTAGGTAAATAAGATTATTAATTTAATATACAAAATAGTAGTTAAACCTATTTTAGAAAAATCAATAAGTATTTGTATTTTATTTTAATATACTATATATCATGATTTTCCTTAAGTTTTTGCCTCCCCGCTCCACTAGAAAAATAGTTCCTGCGTCACTGGGTATGTGGTATGTGGAACAACGTTCCAAATAAACAATTCTACCACTCCGACACCCGAATAGAGGGTTAGAGCGATAATAATCATCGCACAGCCGGCTAGTTTTGTATGCCGTGCCTATAGACATTAGACAGTATTATCACAGATTAAATAAAACCAGATAGGACACTAAGCTGTCGGCTCAAAATGTAAACAAAAGAATTCAACCTCATGTCACAGTGACAATATTTATAGAATGAAATTATTGTACACTCATTTTACATTATATTGTACCATAAAATATATTGTTATCATATTATAAGTATTGTTTACTAATATTTTATAAATATTACAGTATTAAGTAAGTACAATATTACAGTACACTAATATTTTATTTAATCTGTGCTAAATATTTATTATAAATTGTAAATAAAGTAAACCAAAATTTTAAAAGTCAAAAGATTATAATAAAATATGTACAAAATACGTAAGTCAATCGTACATAAAACACAAGTGAAAAGTGACAAATTTGAAATTCCAACATCGCAGTCAATGAAACTCGCGCATACCACAGCGTCATAAGCATAACAAATAACAATAAAAAGTTCAGTTTTTCAGTTATTTTCAATTTTTTCTTCAAAAGAAATGTATTTTTCTTTAAGTGGTTACTCTGCCGTTAGATTAAATTTTGGTATGTTTACATTTTTAAGAATTACATTGGTTTAATAAGAGTGTCCTAGGCATGGTTTTATACAAGTAAATATCGTTATCGTTTAAAATGGTGCACGTTGCTGCCGCCCGATTTGAGCGACAGAATTAATTGCAAATCATCTGCTTCTACAGCCACCGTCGATGTGATAATATTATATTATACCTACTGTGCACGTAGGAAACTGTCAAAACTGGTATTTTTTATGTACTATTCATAATATCACACACTTTTTGACGCTAGGTAGCATATGTCCAGAGGCGGATACAAGGGGGGGGGGGCTTTGGGGGCTAAATCCCCCCCCTTAAGTACCTATTTATAAATAAATATTTGCGTTTTGCTTTTCATATATTATATGAATTATTATATGCTTTTCATATGCCTATGGTCATTACTAATAGATATAATAAAATTGCATCGTAATCTTACTGGTACTTACTAATAATAATTTAATTACTAATAATAAAAAGATATATTAATTTTATAAGTACACATACTACATTCTAATATATACTATTATATTGTTACGTTTTAAGTATGTACTGAAATAAATATCTATCGAGTAGATATATTTCAGAAATATTTCTACTATTTTCCATTTCTGTTGAGAGTGCGACCGCACCATCACCGCACATGTGCATGAACCGCCACTATATACAATACATTGTATATTATACTATACATAGTCTGAATATTTATTACTTATTTGAAATACATTTTGTTCGTAAAAAAAATTTAAATTGAATAGTAATTCAAATTGTACAAAAGCAAAAAACCATCTTGTTAACTATACGAATTCAACCATTTAAATTATTTTCAAAAGTTATAATTGTAATTTATATATTTGAAATTAATACGCGTATTGCTTGCTAAACTATACTTTGAATAATATATTTAAATTGTAAATCGTGAAGTTATCGTATGATGTTTTAAAAAAATATTCTAATGTGTACTAGAGTAGACTTTCAATAAATCGAAGTCGGAGGGACTAATGTAAAACTTCGTATTACCGAGTTTTTTAATTACTGCAAAGACAATCGAAATATCGAGGGGGGAAATAAATGTTTAAATTATTGAAAGTTATAAGAAGTATAACTAATAATATGTAATTTATAATACAAATATAATATGTAGTTTTGTATGATATAAATAATACATTATTCGAAATTTAATATTATCATGCAAAACGATAATAGGTATAACACAACACATATGACGTTTAGGAATTTTTCGAATTATCACGTGTTGGCGTTTGTTACACTCTGAATTTTACTTTGAATTGCTGAGTATACTAAAATATTAATTATTTTTAAAGTTTTTTTTTATCTACACGGAAATAGAATCGTACTAATAGTTTTTTTTTTTTTTTTATTCCGAACGGTTTTAAAAATTATTTCAGCCCATAAGCACCTATCTGGCATAAAACCAATAACACAATTATTATATTATATTTCCAAGTGGTTGATTTAAATCGTTCATTCCGACAGTGTAAATATTTATTTGGGAAGTAAGGAATGTAACACACGTGTAGCCGCCACCTTTGGTTTACAACCACACAACCAGACTCGACGCGCATTTACTACTACCCCGGGGCATCGGTTTATACGTTATTTTAATCCCACTGGCAGCTGCTATTAGTTTACTTTACAACGATCACACCACATTCGGAACCTCGTCGTTCGCAGGTTTACATCTGCAAGATGCGGCGTTCCGGGCAATAAAGAAGTCAAGATATTATGTACGACAGATAAAGTATAAAATTTAAAAACAAGGCCGAGTTTCGTCGGTCTAAGTAAAGTGAAAAGAACACGACATATGCTATATTATAAATAGTACACATTGTGTACATTATAGTGATATTTTCGTTTGGAGGCCTTGAAATCCACTGTTACATCGAACTGTAGGTACATGCGACAAAATAATAAATAATATCTCAACAATGGTTGTCTGCCTGGTATGTATATTCATTCGTTTTTTTGTTATTGGGTCTTGGGTCGAACAAAAAATATCGTGGTCGCTCGTGCACCGTAACTAAAGTCTTAAATACCAAAGGACAAACGGTTCGGTCTGCAGACAGTTAGACCCAACTGTCCATCTCTTTATTGTAATGGGTAGGCAATATCGGCCATTCCGGCTCAAATAGATTATTTTATACTTTATTTAGTATTTTTCGACAAAACCGTATTTATTTTTCAACAAAGAATGAAGACTCCGGATAGTTTTTTACTAACAGTAGTGTGTACAGAATCTTCACACGTGGGGGATATAAATCTCGATATTTCGATTTTTTCGGATCGTATTAAGTTTTAGACTAAACGTATGAAAATTTAAACTAAATTGATTATTATTATTTTTCAACAAATGTAATAATTTTGGTTTTATCTAGTATATATTATGATTTTCTTTTTATATTATTTGTATACTTCGATGCTACAATTATAATAGTAAATTTATTTTTATTTTTATTTTTTAATTAGTTATTATGTAGATTTGAATTTTAGAAAAATATTGTCATTAAAATTTCTTCTTAATGAGTTATCATTTATTATGGATGATTTTTTTGAAATTTATGGAAATATATTTAAATTATGGTATGTGGTAATAAACCCTAATGATAGACTGATCGGTAAATAATGAAAATAAATTATATTTTCGTAAACTTTAGAATAATATTAAAAATGAATGAAAACGTATTAAAAAGAAATAATAATGTCAATAAAATAAAAACTATCATACCATAATTATTGTATAGAAATAATTATTATAATATATTAGCATAGAACCAAAGTTAATGTGTTTGTCAAATCATTGTTGGACCCATTGTATTTTATGATTTCATTCATGTTAACATCAAATAATACACATATGAAAATTAGAAGTTCAGAAAATATAAACTGTGAAAAATTTCCAAAAAAATACAATTTTATAAGGGTGATATGAAAACATGATTCACCCCCTACATAAAACATTGTGATGAACATATTATTGCATATTGGATAATTTTCGACGAGTTTTTACATAATTTCAATGGTTCTCAAACTGTTCACGCGGTCATCGCTCTCGCCCCTGGTTATTTGATTAACCATTAAGGTACAAAGAGCATATAAAGTGTGTACACTAAATCACACGCGTATTCAATAATTATTCACGCTTCCCCCGGAATTATCCGGGACAAATCGCAGATTAAATTCTAATTATATCATATAATATTAATAAATATAATATATATATAAGCAGTAAAATAATTGCGAATAAAAATACTTAAAGACATTACCTTTACGGTTGCGTGCGACATTACGAAATAAGCGGCCGCAGTAGCGGCGAGTGATTGGCGCGGGTAAGATATTGCTGTCCATGTTGTACACGTTGATCGCGTACGCGCCCGGCACCGTCACGGTGTGCACCTCCGATTTTCCGTGTTCTTCGCAGTTGTCGACGGCATCCCCCGCGCTGGCGCCGAACTTCTTCGCCTCGATAATGTTCACTCGGATTTCCTCGAAGTCCGCCTCGCCGCCGGTTTCCAGCACGTTGTTCTCGCGGATCTCCCTCATGCGGGCCGTCTCGTTGTACACGTCGTCTACGGCCCATCTGAAACACCGGTCGATGGTGCCCGGCACGTTGCCGTACTGCTCCTTCATTTTGGTCCAGTGCAACACGAAATAGAACATCGTGGCCGATTCGTTGGCGATCCGTTCCATGTCGATCGGCCCCATGCCGAAGTTGACGCGGCCGTCCGACTGCTGTTCGGTCGCGTCCGTGTCGTCCGTGTCGTCCGTGTCGCGCGTGCCATGCGTGTCGTCCGTGTCGTCCGTGTCGCGCGTGCCGTGCGTGTCGTCCGTGTCGTCCGTGCCGTGCGTGTCGTCCGTGTCGTCCGTGTCGCGCGTGCCGTGCGTGTCGTCCGTGTCGTCCGTGTCGTCTGTGTCGTCCGTGTCGTCCGTGTCGCGCGTGTCGTCCGTATCGTCCGTGTCGTCCGCGCCGTCCGTGTCGTCCGCGCCGTCCGCACCGTCCGTGTCGTCCACGTCGTCCGTGTCGTCCGTGTCGTCCACGCCATCCGTGCCGTCCGCGCCGTCCGTGTCGCCCGCACCGTCCGTGTCGTCATACGTGTCTGCCACCGTGCGCTCAAGGTCCGGCGATGAATCGCCGGAGTCCATGTCGTCTTCGTAACGGTCGCGGTAACCGTCGAACGGGTTCGTCGGGTCCTCAAACATCTGTTCCGAATAGTCACCATCGACATCGACATCGATCGGGTCCGGCGGGTTCCAGCGGAAGTTCGCGTTGACGAACACCGCCCAAACGGGCAAGAACATTTCGCGCAACATTGGCCACGCGTGGTACACCACGTAAACCAAGCTGACGAACACCGTCCAAAGCGTCTCGATCAAGTTGTACACTTCCATCTGCGTGTTCGTTCGGAGGATTTGCTTTCGTTTGCTTTTGTCGACACTGTTATATTGTCACGTCGCGAGATCGATCTGATAAGGAAAAACAGTGTTTGAAATGGACATAGCATTATATTATATTAACTACTGTAAACGGTTTTTAGCGTTTCTAAAACAATATAACATGTGTTGTAAACATAGACGCACACCGTGTAGTTTCAGATATCCAGGCCCGGATTGACCTGGCGAGTTACCGAGAGAATCTCGTTGATAGAAAAATACAATGTTACACCCCCAATTGTACTGTATTTCAAAATAAAATTTCATAGAAATGCTATAAACAATTTAATTAGATATAGGATGTTTCCTTAGCGTATAAAACTTATCATATATACTCGTACTCAGTAGGACGAAAAAATGATGAAATTGTTTTCCGTTTTCTATTAGCTTTAAAATTTCGGACTTAGCTTAATTACTCGTTAAATAATTATAAAAATTAAAAATAATCTATACCACATGATTTTTTGCAAAATTCTACCCTAAAATGTTGAGTCGCATCATTTTCACCAAAATGGTGCAGGTGTAGTGTCAGGTGGTGCTAAAAATCGTGTTTATGGTGTGACATATCATTTTAGGCGAGAATATTATCAAAAATTCCTTAGTAATATTAATTTTTTTATTACTAATAATGTTACTTAAATAAATTAAAAACAAAGTTTTTTTTTTTTTAACTTGTATTTGGTAATTGATTATACTCCGAAATTTTAAAGCTAATAAAAAACGGAAAACAATTTTATCATTTTTTCGTCCTACTGAGTACGAGAGTATGATTAGTTGTATACGCTAAGGAAATATCCCTGTATACGTTTAAAAGATAAAATTATAAAATATGGGCCGGTAAAATATCTCCGCGAAAAATGAAAATATTTGAGTGCCATTTTTTTAAAAATATTTATTAGGCAACGTCCTATAATATTTATTATGATATATTAAATTACATAATATTATATATCTTGTTTAAATTACATATTACTAGGGTTCGGATTAAAGGTAATATAATCAATAAAAAAAGAAATTAAAATGTGATAAAGGCAAAAAAATATAACTAAAAAAATTATAAATTACTTAATGGTATTTTTATGAATGAAAAACTGCACTTTTTTTACTATATACAATTTTTGCAAACGCAATTTTATGTTTATCTCTCGCGATATGTTTCTGTATAGAATGTATATGTAATTTTTTTTCATAACTTTTTTAACTTATCACTTTGTTTAAACTTTCGGAACATTGAAAATACAGAATAAAATAAACGTGAAAAATTATAAAACGACAGTAGCGGTCGATGAATGCGGACTGACGAACAATGTTGAATCTACGTATTATAAACATATTTTAATCTTTAGATAGGTAGTATGGGTTTTATATATATATTTAAACATTACATTAACTGGCAATATAAAATACTTGATAAGTTTATCGTGTATAAAATTGATAAATATCTCACATAATAAAACAAGCCCTTATAAATTTGTACCGTAATACGTAGGTATGTCGTATATAAATGTAACATATTAATTGAAAATTAAACACAACAATTAATTATTAAAAATAATTAAAAAGGATAAGAAGTCTTAGATATTAAATGACACACATTTGTATACTAAAATTATTTTTCTATTATTATTATAAACAAAAGGCTTTAGCCATCAAATCCGAACTCTGCATATTACATTTACTTTTTTTTTAGTTTAAAACGTCTAGTAAAAAAATAATAAAATTAATTAATATTTTAAGACAATTGAAAATTTGAAGATAAAGTTTAAAGGGCATATTTTTATGAACATTTTAACGTGTCAACTTCTTAAAATTAATCATGATATAGATTTTTAGAAATTTTTAATTTAATTTTTTGTAATTATTTAATCTATTATATGACTGCAAAATTATTATTATCAGTTACTAATATTTCTCGAGAAATTCTCAAGAGTACTTTACGATCTAGTAGCTACAATTATTAATGTATAATTAAATTAATATTGAATATGAATTTTACATCTTAAAATAGGTATAAAATAACAAATAATTATAAACAATTATAATTAATATATATAATTATAATTATAATCACAAACATGATTTTTTCCTATTAACTAAAAAATTCCTAAAAATCGACATCTTGATTAAATTAGGTCAACATATCAAAATTTTAATAAAAAACTATTTTTAAAATTATTTATTTGACATATAAACATATATAAATTTAAAAAAACGGAAGCCGTAATTTTGCCGATTGTCCGTTATTTTATGGTAGTTTATCTTCTCCCAAGGAAAAACTTTTGGGAAATTCGAAAAATAAGCTTAATAAAGTACTAACTAGATGAAATTTAGTGCGGAAAGCGTACCCTATTTGTGGTAATTGGACCATTATTTCTACCAAGAAAATGTTTTGATACACAAAATGAAAAAAAAACCTTTGTAAAACCAATACATTCCTCGCTTTGCTCAGAATCTTTATATAATATAGGTTTTATTATGGCCCGTTGCCTAAATAATAATAATTTTCGCAAGGATATCGCAATTAGTAAATAGATCTAGGCACCCTGTTTATAGGGAAACAAAATTCATATACATTTTGTATAAAATTACCATTATAATAAACAATTTTAGGAATAATCGTTATACCTACGCTGTTTAATATACTGAGGGATCGTCCGCTCTGTTAACATAGGATAATATATTACGCGCGTATTACGACGAGTGATGGCAAACACGTCATTTTGTCGAAATGCAAACCCTCGTTAAACGTAGTTTACCCCCCCCCCCCCCGTGAAAACACAACTAATAATATATGTATCGTTTCGAATTGTGGGGTTACATTCCAAAACGTATTACTTACACATTGTCATTTTATATGTTTTTTTAGAAACTACCTTGTTCAACTTGTAGATGCAATTTAAAGCTATGGAAACAGCTGGTTTTCAGCAAAATTTTTGTATAAACTATATGGATACTTATTACGTAATTTACATTTTGACCATATTCGAATATATTAAATCAGATTTTTATAGAAAAAAGTTCGTTATTATTGTATTATTATCTTTGATGATTTAAATTAATTCCCCACTTTTTTCTCCACATGTTATGATGTATAACTTAGTTTATCTTAGAATTGGTCTGTTTTGAAATATCACCCCATAATTATTATCGACAAAGTAAATCTTCGAGATTTACTATGATGGCCAGGCGAATATAGGTGGAACGGTTGGTATTATTTATCGAATAACATAATATATTCAATTATATTGTAATAATATCCGACAAAAAAATATAAATTGATGAATTTAAACGATGTCGTTCTTCAGGAATTCGCGATGTTATTATACCACAATATCAACGATCGCTGTTGTTATTATTAATGGAATGTTTTAACAAAGCAAATTAATTATTATTACGTATTATTCTACAATTTTTACTTTCTGTCCAAAATGTTTTGATTCCGATATTAAAATTAAGTGCAATGTATACAGTTTACTTAGTAGATCGTGTTGAACAATTTGAAAATTATATCATAATGCTTTGTATTAGCATTACCATTGGGTCAGAACAAATAATAAAAAGGAAAAGAAAAATAGGGATGTGGTATGTGAACCATAAAAAGTATAGAGATGCCACTCGTCTAAATCCCTTCTTCCCCTAATTTGACTACTTGTTACATGCATTTAAATTAAATAACCATACAATGACTAACAATATTTAAACATGGTTTCGTAAAATTAAATTTACCACAAACAAAACAATAATTTATTTTCAGACGATATTTAATACGAAATGGCCCGTGTAATATTTCCGAAAACTAAGAAAATTTTGTAATTATTTTTCAAAATTCAAGTAAACGCGATTTCGCCACCTTGTCATTATAAAAATTATAATATTGGTTATAATTATAACCTGTATTTATGTACATAATATGAACAATAATCATTTAATTATGAATGATGATAAAAATAATTAGATATTAATAATTATAATTATAATAAATTATTAACAAAGAGGTCGAATTGATAAAAAAAACACGGTTCAAAGTCTGTCTTTTGCTGTTAGATGTGTTTTAAACAGTTGAGTTATATTTATTTCGACCATAATTGTTAAGGCGAGAAAAAACAATAATTGCTATCTTGAATATTAATTCGTGATCTTATCGTGAAAATATTACTTTACACCTATGTTAAAATATATAATATATACGCGCGATGATCAACAACAACATTTATTATAATATTAAACCATTACTCCTAATATGCATTATAATGATAATTTTTTTTTTCCTTCGCTAGTCAAATATTATCAATCTAGAAACCTATTTAATACGACGTACTGAAATTATGAATAATATTATGTTTATGACTTTAAATATATTATTATAATACAATACATAAAAGTACGAAAAACATAAAATAATGAGATAATATCATTAGTTTTCTTTCTCCGAGTAATGGGTAATAATTAATATTATTTTAATAGATCTTATCGTATTTTCAGTCATTAAAATATAAATTGTAACAATAATAAATAAAATATTATTATGTTGAACAAAATATAAAAATAAAAATAAATTATTACCATTAATAGTGTAATACAATAAATAAATTACAGAGGTCAGACAATAATGCGTTATTATTATTTATTTTATTGTAAAATTAAAAAAAGTGACCTATATAAGCAATAACCGTTTACCAAAACATTCATAAACCTCATAACAATACAATTGTTTTTAAATTTCTATTTTCACGCATAAGCTATTTTAAACGTAGTATTATTTTTCAATGGACACTAAAAAAACATTTTTTTTTTTTTTTTAATTTTTGGTCTTTGACGTAAGAATAAATATATAAATATCATAAAATAATAAAAATTATTTATTTCGAAAAATTGTTCTAAAATCGTTTTATTTTTTCCAAACGTGGTGGCCGCATTTTATTTTAAACGAAATGCAATTCAACAACAATAAATTTCAGGACTACGAAATCATTGTGGTGTGTCTATTTAATTATTACATTCAGAGTAGAAAATATTACATCTAATAAGCTACGAAATAATTAAGATTATGATAATTTACAAAAGAACATTAGATTTTTTTTTTTTTTTTTCTACCGCAAATTATTATGAGATAACGCGTTGGGTAGAAAATACAAGAAAACCGAATTCGAAAATATTATTTACCTGACGCGCGGCGAGTTGTGGATCGAAGTCGAGCTGGCCAGAGCAAGTGAATCGTGAAGGAAGGGTCCAAGAACGGCGGCCGGCAGTCGATGTACTGATGCGACGCGACCGGCGGCCGTGTTCGAGACGCAATCGCGCGCCCTGTTTCTCGGGCGACGGTGGTGCGGCCACCGGGAATATCGGCGATCGCGATTTCGTACACGACGCGCGCGCGGATCTAGAGGTGACAGAAACGAACGATCCACTTGCTCTTCGTATTGTTGTTTTCGTGTAACGATCGGATGATCGGATTTCGAATACTTTATTAGAATTTTATTATTGTCGTTAACGAACTAAATATATAGATTGATAAAAAAAAAAAAAAAAAAATTGTAAAAAAAACGAGATGCCGCTCGTCTAAATCCTTTCTTCCCGTGATTTGACTACTTGTTACGTGCATTGAAATTAAACAACCATACGGATTAACACGATATACGGTTTCGTAAAATTAATTTTGCCACGAACAAAGCAATAATTTATTTTCGGACGATATTCTGTACGAAATGGCCCGTGAAATATTTCCGAAAACTCCACACAGTTTTGTAATTACTTTTCAAAATTCTAGTAAACCCCACTTCGTCTTTATAACATTATAATAATGGTTATAATTATAACCTGTACTCTAAATAATCATTTATTATGAATGATGAAACATAAGAGATGAAGAGGTCAAATTGAAAAAACTATGAGTTCAAAGTCTGTTTTTTGCGTCGTGGCAGCGCGAACGGAATATAATAATGGTTGTTTTTGTCGATCATTTGTATTTTCTCGTTTGTTTGTTTGTTTTTTTTTTTTAAAACGTGTGTAGAGGTTAACTTTCCTAGTTTTGGTTTTTCGGTGATAAAATCAAATCGCATTCGAAATGGAAAACGGAAAATATGGAAAAACGTGACTTGACTTAAACTTAACACTTACCTAACTTAACCGCCTCTTCCGGATCAGCATCACGTTGACTAGGACGCGTGTGAAATAATATTTAGTAGCTTATATTTTATAAATCGAATATGATTACATTGTTTCGTCTTTAATAATTTATTGTATGGAAAAATGCTTCCTTATTTAATTTATTTTTCGCCTTTGGGTTTATTTTTACGCGTCTTATAATATTAGCTGCAAAAAAACTCCCAACGTGGTAGAATAAAAATAATCGTTTAGTTCCAATATTAAAAAGTCATATACAGCCAGTGGCGTAGCTAAAATTATTAAAAGAGGGAACCACTAGATAAAACACAAAATAAATAAAATTATATATGAAAATTGTTATTTATACATAAAATATAATCAGTTTAGTACTCAATTTCTATCGTTTTTTTTTTTTTTAGTTATTTTATTGAATTCTCCTCGTTGAATTATTTATAAGGAACCTTCAGTAATTTTCTATAACGAGATATTTTCTTCTTTATATTAAGTTTAAACATGATTATACAAGATTCTACAAAAAAAAAAAAATACAAAAAAATTGTATTTTGAACGAAATAATGTCCTTAAAAATTAAACAAATTAATTTTTACAAATTTGTTTTACCGCAAAAAATCTATTTTTATTATAAAAACATGTCTAATTTGTATTTTATTACAAGTGAAAATTATAATTAAAAAACAAATTGTTAAAATAATTGGAATACATTTTTGAAATACGCAAAACCAATGATTTAAAAAAATTTCTTAAAATCGGCAATAATAGTTTAAAATACATAATTAGCCACTAAAATCTCGTATTATGTAAAAATAAATCATTTTAAAATAATTTGTTACATGAATCCAATTATTTGAAATAAATAATCCTAGAGTATCGAAAAACCAAAATGCAATTTGTATTAAGATCTGGTATTTAATTATTGACAATTAAACAGCGAAAACCGATCATTATTCAAATATCCTATTTCCTTAATCTTTTGTCCACACAAACTGAAGGCATTAGTTGAATAATCTACATGTTATAATGTAAACGTTATGTGGAAGAAATAATAATTATTCCTTGTTATCGTAAAACAACGAATTTTTATTTTCGTTTGTGAAATATACATTATTAAATGTATACAAACCTGGAGTATGGGAGGGACCCGGGACCATCAGATGCAGATCCCTTTTAAATACACTCCACTTCATACTGATATTCAATTGTAAACCTTTCGACGTACGTCTTAACGATTAGAAATCTAAAATTAAATTGCATTTTTCAAAAAGATTCCAACATTTTATTTTTACCAAACAGATATTTTTATTTCATTAATTATTTTACGTGATATATTTGTAAAAATAAGTATTATTTCCAAGTTTTCGCTATTGTTAGCTTTTATTATAATTCATCACGTTACATACTATTTAATCTATAAATAATTATAGCTATAAAATTAACTATTTTTATATAATACCTACAACAAGATTTTTACAACGAATGTTTTATACCAAATCATTTAGTACGATATCGTTTTAAATTTAATTAATTATCATATTTTTAATCACAGCAATTAAATATAAACGTATGGGGATACACATGGGTTTTGTTAAAACTAAACCACGAACATTTTGAAGATCTAGAAGAATAAATTATGGCCATAGTGGGCTGGTGGACTATGATAGCCGACTACAGCCAACTTTATAATATTATATTTTTATAATTATTATTTACGTCGACGTATTTTGTTTTGTCTTTTAGATATTTAGACCAAAATCAAATTATCAAATCGATCGATATCAATCGGAATAAAATGTATACCACAGACAATAAATAAAAATTAACACTAGATAATATGATGCTAAAAGAATAAAAATAATTAAATATAAAACAAACCTATCTATTTAAATGTTTCTAATCGGTCAGTCTGACATACAAGTATGTTTGAACTTAGAAAATTATTTTAATAAATTAGAAAAATTAGTTAAATAAAGTACCAAGTAGATACAATTCTCTACCGAAAGCAAAAAATAGGTACAAATAATTGTAAAACTGTTAGATACATTCTTTGCTTCGCTTAAAATATACTAATTATCTGTAGCCTTTGGGTCATTGAGAAAGCTTAATGTCCTGATGGTATAAATTTTTGCTGCCTTTGACCTTAAACTCTGTGCACCACAATGAACCTAGGAGTTACCTAACCTAATCTAACTATTGTCAACCAAATAAAATGTTAATAATTTCTAGCTTACCCAACTATTTGTACGATTGTGCCCTGATATACAGGTCCTGATGTAATTTGAAAATTAATAAAACTTAATACAAATATATCTTAATAACACATACTATACCCAGTTGCATATTATATTGTATGTTTTTTTTTTAGGACACATGGCACAGCGTAATAAAAAAGAAAATGATTATAAAAAGTCAATAATATTGTCTTTGGAACATTATTTTATTAGTTTCCATTATTGGTTGCAATTGTATGCTATGTAATATTTTGTTTCTTGCATTTCACCAATATCAGTAGTCCGACATGAAAAGCAATTTTATAAACAATAAAAAGTATAAAAGATTATTAAAAAAATAAATATATTTTTAATAAATTAAGTTATTATTATTATAATTTTTAAAGATTATTATTATTATTAAGATTGCTAAAACTTAATTTATTCAATTTATTATTTTTTTTAAAATTTAGCTAAAATTAAATTTTTATGATATGGGGTGACTTTCCCTGTTTAATAGACGGAGATAGAACATGCGCATTATATACTTCGTACACAAAATATTCTGTTATGTTAGCAGGAGGAATCGTTGTTTCAATAATAATATTAATTAAAATTATATCGAAAGTAATCGTAACTAAATTAAGAACTTGAATATTCGATTATAATTTAACAAATAAATTGTCTTTTATAATAAATTTCACGGAATCCGCTTTTGTAATAATAACTGTGATATAAATTAAAGTTAGTTAATATCTGTGTACTCCCCCTAGTATACGTAGCTATGTGAACGGTTTGGCTTAAAGGTCTTTTGATCAGCCGCGCTCTCGATGGAATAATTAATTGTGATAATTAACATGGTTTGTATACAAGTAGTTTTCTTGCTGACCTAAATTCATATAAACCTCGTTATATTTCGATTAAGAGGGATTGTACGACCACTTTATGTAGGTACCTGCACATAATAAGGTAGAGATATTGTGGTATAGTAATTTGAATAATGGTAAATTAATAAGGTTATTTATCCAATTTCTCATTAGAGTGTATAGTTTTTTGTGCAGTAGAAAATAACTATCCAAATAGAATCGATTTTAGTGATTTCATTATAAGTTAAAAAAATATTTTACTGTTGTATCTTACAGCCACAGTGCTTCATATATATATATACATATATGAATAAGCAAGTACGTGAATTTCCCTTCCTATTTTTTTTTTTTTTTTTTTGTATATTTTCAAATAACAAAAAAACGATAACACAATTTTTTTTAATATATAATATAGTAACAGTTACCTATACTTGGTCTATGTTGATAATTACTAGCCTACAACCTATAATCCACCATTTTCTGTATAATTTGGTCTTATACCCCAAACAATATTGAGTAAATTAATTTCTGCGAGATAAAACGGAATGTTGGAAAATATTTGTTTTGAAAATCAAAATTAATTGGATCATTTCAGTGTCTATATAGATACTTTTTATTTTGTTTTAATACGATTTTTCTAAATAGGTATATATATTTAATTTTTATGTACTCGATTTATAAAATATGATAAATTTGTTTTCATTTAATATTACTATTGTGATAAATATAAAATTCTGAATAGCACGTACTACTGTATAGTATTTTCCGAAAAATAGTTCATGTATTTTTATCAATGTTAACTAGATAATTTTCCTCAGAAAAATTGATACAATATTACAAAGAAAAAATAATTTTCAATTATTTTGGAAAAAAAAAATCAACTATTATTATACCTTTAATAACTCAGAAAAGCAAAGGTAAAAAGTGGTAAAGATGACGTATTATAAATATTTTATTAAAAGAAATTAGAAATGCGTCTTACTGTTGTTCGTTGTGAATGATTTTTTAATATAGATAATTGTTTTGCGTTATTTCTACGGTGTCGTGAGATCGAAAGTGCCAAGATATACAAATCACGTATTACGCTTGTATTTTGTATATTTATTAATAATAATTAATTTATCTAATATTTAAGCACTTTTTTGTAAAAAGGTGAACAGCAATTATCAAATTCTAACGAATTACGACAATTTACCTTTGTAGATACTTCTTCGTGTTCGGTAACTCTCTGCGAAGCGCAAGAACAATATTGAATTACAGAGATCCTAAATAAATTAATCGAACTTCTGATGACTGATGTAAATATTATAAAAACAACTTCAAAATAAGTTAACAACACTCAAATTGAATTTAAATCGGTAACAACTCGTATGACGAATGGTAAAACTAGCGAGGTGAACTCTCGGCGGAAAGGGGACCGACTCGATGGGGAAGTGTGCGTACACTGTGGTTTGCACGACCACCAGCAGGTGAATTGTATTTATACCTCTTTCGGGTGTTATTGGACGACCGTCGACGTGTTCAAAGTAGCATTCCTTTGGTTTTGTTGTAACTATTTTAGAATCTCTAAAGAAACCGGGAAGATTTCTTTGAACCGCCGATGGTCGTTCGGTTCGTTCGTTAATGCACAGCTGTCGTCAACAGTTGTCAACTCTGGTGGCGTCTTATTGTCAATATTCGGCTTCTACGACTGTCGTACTACCTACTTCATTATTAAAATAAATATATCTATTTAGGGTATTGAGCGTTAAGAAATAATACATATATATATATATGTTTTGGATGTTAATGTTTTTTTTTTTTTTTTTTTTGGCGCATCGCTTTTATTATTGTACAGAAATATTTCATTTTATTGTGATATTGTGATATCTTTTATGTTCGAGGTAAGAGCGTATTATTTGTGGGCTTTACCATATGTTTGGTCCTTACCGTCTAATCGTTGTGTCCGAGTCATTTATTTTACTCGCTATAATAAATTCCATTGATAAATGAATATTATACCTTATTCCTCAAGTCTACAACAAAATTATTGTAGAATTCAATTGTTGATTATCACATGCTAAATAATCTATAATTATTTGTGCTCATTTCATTACATACTCATCTATATATATATATATATATTTATATATAGATGATTCATGAAAATAACGAAATATCTTTTCCTAACCAAGAAAATTATTCAATAGGTATTATGGTCAATTTAAAAAATAATATACAATGAATACTATAATTGATTAAATATCATGTAAATAATAAAATTTGTTAATTTATAATTACTTTGAGGTTAGAAAAATGTGAGAATAACATCAAAGTCATATATCAATAATAATCGGCTTATTCTATTTATGAACCGATTATAAGACATAAGACGCATTGTTTTATAATATTTACATTGTATGTAGGCAGAGATGTTCCCATTCATTTCTATTAGAGTATATTAAGTTAAGTACTGCTATAATATATAAATACGGTGGTGGAAGGGGTGTAATTCTATAGCGACAAATTAAATTTATATTTCTCTAGGAATATTTCCTAACTCTTATTATCCACCTACATCAAATTTCTGAAAATGAAATGCGTAATTACAGGTAAAAGTCACCAAACACAATATAAATTACTATATAAAAATATAGCAGTGTAAAAATTTTAATGTGTAATTTAACAAAATCTAATAATCGAATATATAAATATTTCTTTTCGCTATGCGATTTGAGACATTGAGAGTATAAATTGTACCCATGATTTTTAATAAAAGCTTGAGAGTATATGCCGTGTATGGAGTATACACTATACTCTATAGAAACACTACTGTACGTAGGTACATAATGGGTGTATTGAATGTCTATAGTAGGTATCTTTCGTTGAATCTATTGTTAATTAATTTTCAGATTCAAAACATCTTGTAATATTATAGCTTCTGCTTAGTCCCGATAATTCCCTCTGCAAGAAAGGTGATAAGGGACGAAAACGGGAAAATCTCGTATATTAAAGATTCATAAAATTAATTGATTAAAATCATAGAAACAGCTACGGAGAAAAAAATCCTATCCAGCTTTGTATACTTATTATTGATTCGTTAATCGACTGTTAACAAGTATTAGTATATTCTGATAGTACTATATACTGAGTGTTGTCTGTTTTAAAACTACTGGAGTTATTTTGAGATGTTTTAAAATTATTCATGTATTTAATGTCGAATATTTCGAATCTCGTATCTCTGAATCCGTAGATGTATTGGTTATTTTACAGTATTTTTTTTTTTTTATAATAATATGAAGTATGACGAATCTTGCAGCGCTATAATATTCTTTGGAAATAAATGTATAATAATTATTATTATGAAAAAAAAATTATAATTACCTACTATATATCTATTTATTAAATATTTTAAGTTTAATTATATTATATTATATTATAGGGAGAGAAAAGTCCCCGACCAATAGATTTCGGGTGGATATGCATTTAAAAATATTTAATTAGGCAAAATCATAATGCCATTTTGTAATTTTATTGATAGTTATTTATTAATATTTACCGTCATAACCACTAAGACATTTTGGGTAGCTACTTTAGCGTTGTTGGTGTGTAAGCATTATAATATTACAAATATTAAATAAATAACGAAGTTAAAAAGAAAAAAATTTTGTCCCCCCTTAATTTTTACTTATGGGCGCCCTTGCATATATTTATATAATTTATAATTTAATTTACTTATATAGTTAATTAGTCTGTATAACATATTAGTATATAATGTATTAAATTTATAATATTATATAAAAATTATAAATATATTAACTTAGGTACCAATACAAAATATTTAAACGTCTAAACAAATTTGGAAAAATAATTATTAATTTAAATATTTTATGCACGGTTAAAATTACACATTCACTATTCGAGTTGTAAAATAATGTCAAAGGAGAGTGATTATAATCTACAAATATAGTATGTATATCTTATACAGTAATATCCACTTTAATAGGAAAATTAGAAAAGTTTTAAGTGGCATTTCTTAATATTATATTATTATTACTTGCTAACAGTGGTCACGTAGTGAGTCGTGTTGAATTTTGAATTCGAATATTTCTATGGAAACCAGGTTTATATTAAGATTTTCAGAGAAGTAGGTACTAATTACGAAATATTATAATATGCTAAATTATTATTTCGAACTTAATATAATTTAATACTCAATCTTACAATATTACTAAAAAATTTTATTAAACTTACAATTATATTTTATAAATTCAACATTTTTTTATATTTTGTTCAATATAAAAGGCCAATGTGATACTTTTAACCACATATTTATTTATATTATAATGTTATTTTTTCGAAACGATAATTAATTAATTAATTAATTAATTTTGAAAGTATAATTTATTAAAACATTATATTCATAAATTTTTTTAAGAAGTAAAAGCCAAATTATTATTTTAAACATTACATTATATATTTTATCCAAATAATAAAAGTTTCGTTAATTTTCTTATTTCATAATGTAAATATTTTGTGAGATATACAAAGTAAATTAAATTAACTATTTCAATAATAAAACAAATAAAACAAATACTCGTTTGTTAAAAATGTATAAATGTACATTATTAATTTTACTAATGTCAGGGAAATTATAGGATTTGCATGTTTTTTTTTTCTTCGTGTCCAATTTATAGATAACATAGATATAAATTCATTTCATATTCCCACACGTTTATATATACATTTTTTAAATTGCATTTTTTACATATTTCAAAGGTTATTTGAAAAAATTACATATTTTGTCATTTTATTAATAATTTTAGTATATTTAACGAATTTTATTAGAATCTATATTATACTTTAATTTTTACTTTATTTTTGCGTATAATACAATATGAATTAATAATACATCGAAATAATAATAAATTACGTTCTACGGATAGTCAATACTTATACCAATATTATATCTACTCATATATCACCGATAAGATAATATATCTACCCCATATTCGAAAATTGTACATATTACATCTTCGGCACATGAAATACTTAGAATCGCGGGACACTTTTAATGAAATACGAAATGTGTTGTAACATTTTAATTCTAAAGAAGCCGTGTTTTCTGAAAGAAAATCAAATTATCGTGAATGAAACTTCAATGGAAGCCAATTTGACATTCATTCATTCCAATTATGGATTTTTACCGTCAAAAATAACGAAATTAGAATCTCAAAGAACTTCATTAGTTGATTCAATAGCAACAGTGTTATACACTAAAATATATTAGCAGAAGTATTAAGTGAAATTGGAAACTTAGTAAATCAGAAATTCATTCAAGTTTTAACAACAACAAAAAATGATGGATTCAATATTATACTAAAAATATCGAAATGATGAAAGTTCGTCCATGGATGGCTTATACCTGAAGATTTTATTACAAATGATTTAATATACGATATTAAATATTGTATTATAACTACGCACAAATTACATCAACAGACGTCGAAAAAAGTTTTTCACGGTATAAAATCATATTATAAGTTTGTTAAATTTGTCAACAGCGTATTTGTTTTTATTTGCGTAAAATCATACCGATATATGAATATATTTAAAATACATTAAAAAATATTTTTTGAACAATTATTAAATGTTAATAAAATATGTATTTTAGTATGTTTTTAAAATATTTTTTTTTATTGTTTTTATCATATATTTTAAACGTTTTTAAAACATTTTGTTTGTAATGAAAAAGTGGCCATTATAACATTTTTATACGTTATAAAAATATTTTTTAAAGGTTTTTTAAATATTTATAAAAATATTTTTTAAATATTTCAGTGCTTATAGGGATCTAATTATTGATGATCATTTGTAGTAGAAAATATTAAGAAGACTTTAATTGAGCAATGTAATAATTTAACGAATATGAACAACATAAATTAAAATAACATGTTACAAATATAATACTTAAAGTTTTATTTTATTATTTTTTTTTTTTTTTGCTTAAAATGTACGTTTTTTCAGCATAACAACAAGTTTAATAAATTCCATGAAAAACACAATATTATGTGATACGATATTGTTCTAACTTAAAATATATACATTATAGTAATGTAAACAATAAAATCAATATACATTTTTTTACGGTAAAATCAATTATTATAATTTGATTGAATATTATTTAGTTTTTCGTGCACATTATTTGATATTTTTATGTATTTGCATGCATATTTAGTCAATTTTAGATAATTATAACCACCCTGTCCTACTATAACAACATTTCGTTTGGTGTACCGTACAATTATACAGATATAACCGTAATAAAATAATATAAATATTATTTTCAATCATTAATGTACATTAAATTTGAGAAAACTGTATTTAATGGAAATAGATTTATATTTGACAGTGGCCCGTCATTCAATAATTGGGGACGGCTGCAGCCCAAATGAATGATTCCGAGAGTTTATGGTCAATCAATCTTAAATATTATAATTTCCAACGGTACGAGTATGAATATGTCTTATTTCTAAAGTTTACCGTACAACTGTAGAGTTTAGTAATTGTCGGCCATCGACTTGCTAAATTAAGATACGTAAACATAACTTAACATTAATATTATTCCGCAAATCGTTAAAATATAGCAATAGATATTATTATCAGAGTAGGCGTTTTATTGCACATAAAATTGCATAAATATGCGGTGAAATTGTAGATAGAAAAATTCGAATTTATACGTTTTATTTAATAAATTATCGACGATCATAATATTATTGAACTGTGTTATCCAACACAGTTTATTAACGTTTGATAACCAACCGTACTTCGTCAGCATGTCCGTATAATAAGTCTATTACCTATAAATCTACATATTTTATTTTGAAAAATGTCGATCAAAATTATTACAACAATGTAAACACACTTTGTTTATTTCATATTTTCATAGAATAATAAAATATAATCAATTTTGATTAGAAAAAAGGTAAAAATGCAAAAATATTTTGAAAACTCCAAAAATAGTATTAATATCGAAAAATATTGTCTGAATCATGAACCAAATTTTAAGTTTACTCTGTTATTATTTAAGGGGTTTCATAAAGAAATATGGAAATGCTATAAAATTAAATATTTACATAAAATAATGAAATACTAATACAAATTCAATTGTATTATATATAATATTTTTCTTACCATCTATCAGGTATTGATAGTGCGCTGTTTATCTGCAGCGTAATGTACGCATTACTCTGTAATTAAGGAGTGTCTACAATATTGATACTTGGATGGGTGACCGCTGATTTTTTTTTCGTTTTTTTCACATTATTTTATCTATTAAAACATTAATTTTAATCATTATTTCAAATATTATTATAACATTTTTATTATGTATATTAAATATGAAACAAAATGATCTTAGCAAATGATTAATATATAAAATGCACAAAATATGAAAAATTAAATTTTAAATTTAAGTTCCCTGAATTATGAATCATATTTTATGTTTATTCTGTTATTATTTAATAGCTTCATAAAAAAATATGCAAATGATATAAAATCCTTACACTGATTATTATTTAAAATTTTTAGATTATATCGCAATTGTTCACATATTATTAGGGTTTAAAAATTTCATAAAATTAATTTTTTTGAAATATTTCATTAGTAAAAAATAAAATCATTTCTGATTTATTTATGATAGTATACTTTTTGTATTATAAAGTTAATTTATAACAAATAACATATAAGATATAGGTAACCATATTTCATAATCCTAATTATATATTACTTAAAGATAACAATGCAACAATCAAATGAAATAAATCAAATAAAAATCAATTACTTTACAATAGTTAAACAAATAAAATCCTAAAAATAGGTAAGTAACTATTTTTTGACTAGTTTAAAATAATAAATCACATAACAATTAAATAATTGATAGGAAATTATTATGGAACGCACTTAACAGATCACAATCATTGTACCGAAGCGATATAATGAAATATAAGCTGATAAGATAACAGTGACTATCTCAAACATAATATTACGATCACTCTGTACTTACTTATAAGCAGGGATGTATTGGTAAATAATTTCTATTTTTCTCAAAATTACATTAAAAAAGAAAAAATTACTCGAAATGATTATTATGACATTAGTTTTTTTTTTTTTTTTTTTCAATATTTTTAATCGAATAATTAGTTTTTATCCTTAATAATTATAATTAATAACTATAAATAAATCATAACTAAAACTCTATACATTATTAAATGATAATTTTTGAGTATACTTGGAAAATTATTATTTATATCGTGCGTACGCACTTTTATAAAGGCGCACAAACATCAATATAATATACAAAAATAATTCGTATTTCTTCTTCCTCTAATTTTCATCAATCAAAAAAATATCTATACTGACAACATGTACTTTAATTATTAATTCATATCGTAGAATACAACGATTTGAATTATTTAAAAAAAAAAAATTATAACATTATTTCGTAACTTCTGTTATCGAATATTGCAATACGGTTATTATCGCGTGTACATAATTATTATATATAATATTATGCACAATAGTTGGTCGGTAATATATTTCAAAACGTGAACTGTGTACGTGCAATAATTAAATTTAATACCAAACCAATCTTACTCAATAGCGTATTCCGGAGTAGTAAACACAATAAGACGCATAAATGGTTTCTTATCGTATAATACAAACAAACACGATATCGAAATTTCCTAGAGCACGTCATTAAACGTCATTTTCCCATTTACAAAGTTAACAGGTTCTTAAATCGCGAACGACATTTTTACGTACATTATTTAATATACTCTACATCAAATATTCATAGCGCTTTATGAATAATATTATACTGATTTTTTTTTTCGGTCTCGAGTTTGTTTTTCCATTAACGTTCAATATTACGTATTAACCGTCAAACAACATTATTATAACGAGTCGTCATGACTATATCCATTTTTATCATTCGAGGTTATATAAAATATAGATTCGTATTTTCGAGTAATTACTACTACAGTAGTAAAAAAATTATAATATTTTTATAAAGTAATTATTTATTTATAATGTTATTGGTACCCATTAAATACAGATTTTCGTCATATTTTTCAGGTATACTCAATAGTACCTATATAATAACATTTTTTTCGGATAAATGTTATGATTTAGTTACTATTTATGTGCTATGACATTCTTCAGGCAGATAATTTTATACAAATGATAAGATGATACCTTAAATGCCGCTACGTTAAATAGTTAATTTTTTAATTTCCAAAATATAATTTTTTTAAGCGGTAAAAAAAAACTATTCCAAAATTACCAAAGGTATAATGAAAATTCATGATAATATAGTCTATTTAAGATCCGTTGCAAAATATATAAGTTTTATTAATGTACGTTCCAAAATATTGGGAAAAAGGCAAGAAAAATATTTATAAAAACAATATGTATAATTTAGACTTTTAATATGTATAAATCTAAATCTAAGTTATTCTAATAACGAAATACTTAAGCGCTATGCATATTAATTGAAATATTTTATAGCCATACTGATCTAATTATTGTTTTCCAAAAATGCTTTAACGCGTTGTAATATTGTGATATTCCAGTACACGTGTCAATTGAATTATCAGAACCCTCCGGTAGATAAACAAAATGGGAGCGAAGGGTTTTGTCAAAAGGCCTTTTGATCTAATCCCCTCGACAAACGCAAACACGTTCCACTGGATGGATGGATTAATTATAAATCTCGATCAATAGCATATATTATTGTTTTGCATAATATTTTCCCGTTCACCAGATTATTAATGTTAAAATTATAACAAATTTGAGATTATAATTAAATCATAATGCATATAGATTAGAATAAAATATAGTATAATTTGACAATACAATATTCTTTTACGTATATTAGAGACTAATGATAATGAAATGTTGTAAATATTTAACGTCAAAACATATTTAAAAATAAAATAAAAGTTATTCAATCCATTATTAGTCTACCGTTAGCTGAAAAGTTTCAATAAAATAATTGAATTTTATATAATTGACATATAAACTAATAATAGAGCAGTAATGGTGAACATTTTACATGTAACACGTCAGATTTAACATATTGGTGAAATAGAGAGAGAGAGAGAGAGAGAGAGAGAGAATGAGAATGAAAGAGATTTAAATAAATTGCAATGTTTTTCATGATGGATCTATATTATGTACTATGAAACAGGGATCTCTAACCACAGCCCACAATCCAATTCCAGCCCGTCCAACTGACTGACGTTTTTTAAATGAATATAATATAAATTATAAATTGTTATATTTCATTTTTCAATAATAATAAAATACTAAAATAAAATATAATTATTAGATCATTGGGGTACAGTTGACAACACACGTCAATAACTAATAGTAATAAAAAAATAACAGATTTGGGTCATTCGATAACGTTCTCGAATAATTTTACAACTTGTTGCCGGAGGAGTCGTCTTTTCCGAGTTTGAAAAAAAAAAATAGCACGTGAGATGATTTCAATATTTAGCACTACCTACCTAAATGAGCGAACGTTTCAAAAATGAAACATGTCAAGTCCAAATATAAAACCAATTTAATTTCAAGTAATGAACATTTACAAGCAATGCTGTTGATCCGCACAACCTAGTTTGAAACCAACTTCAAAGCCATTTTACTATAAAAGTAGTTCCAAACGTCTCGATGTATTATAATTTTATTCATTTAAAAATATTTGTTGAAATAATAATTATAAAATGTTTCTCGTATCTCTTTAATCTTATGTTAAAAATTATATTCCCCTCTCATAAATAATTATTTACGCTCGTGATGCTGAAACGTATATGTCAGATTCAGTCCGTCGGAGATAAGTTAGAAAACCCTGTCGGACGTCATAAAGTATAGTATTTTATAAAGTAATAACATAATAATAATACTTATAAAATAGAAATGTAATAATTTATAATAACTAAATTATTCTGGTAACCATGATTTATATAAATTTAAATTGTTTTAATATTTTAATTAAAATTGGCTACCATTGTAAAGAAAAACATGAAAATTCCTTACGATTTATCCGTTCATCATGCAAGTGTATATCATATGAGCTGAACTCGATACATTTTTTAAAAAAAAGTTTATAATTATAATGTTAAACTTTTCAAAAAACGATTGAAATAAAAAAAACATTAAACAATAACGGAAACAGTAAACGCCTATAATGAATTATCACTAAAAAAAAAAACAGTACAATAAACGAAACATATGACATATTATCAAACATAACTAAAAGTGAATAAAATTGTTAAAATGATTAACAATAATAAAACGTTATAATATTCTAATAAAATTATTTTTGAATTTTTGATTCTTAAATTTGTTTATGTAAATTTAGCAGGTATAAAAATAAAATAGGTTACTTACTAGTTTACTACCCGAAAAAGGTTTGATGCATTGTTATGAATAAAGTAATTATTGTTAAATATGTTCTAACTTAATTGTATATTTGTATTTTATAAATAAACAATTTAAAAATAAGTAAACTATTTTATAATTGAGTTTAGTTCTACTAAAAATTAAGTTTAGATAGTTTTAATTCAAATTGAATTTTTAATTATTCAATTATTGTATTTTAATCACAAACTATAATTGCTTGTTTGCATTTTACCTACATATATTCTTAATTTTATATAATTTTATTAAATTAAAAATAGCGAAAAACAAAAAACACATTAAACGATTATATTACCAATAACATTAAACACAAAAAATTAATAACGTTAAACAACGAAATAAAATGTATAACGAAAAATCTGTCCTTACGTTAAACAAAATGTTTTTTTTTTATTCGAACCCTGCATATTAATATGTAACGTACAAATTTTTATAGTTTGATTATTTATACAAATTTAATGAGAAGTAAAATTTTAAACATTTAAAAAAAATTGTCAATGAAAATAGGAATCGTTGGGATACTGAAACACCACCTTTATATTTATGTAAAACAATTTAACTTTTTAATTTAGATTTTATAGTTTCAAATATTATATTTTAGATTCTGAGCGAAGCGATGAATGTATTAGTTTTACAATTTTTTTTATAGGTTGTCAAACTTTACCATTTTACAATGATACTTCATTTTAGTGATTTTAATAGTCTGAAGACATTTTTTCGGGTAGAAATTACTGTCCAATTACCATAACTAGGGCATGCTTTTAGTAGAAAATAGCATTTAGTTAATACTTTATTTACCTTATTTTTGAATTTCTCAAATTTTTTTTTTTTTTTTTTGGGAGAAGAAAACCTACCAAAAAATGGCGGGAAATCGGCAAAATTACGGTTTTCGTAATTTAAATTTTTTTATTTTATTATGACTAATTGAGTTTTGATCGTAAGAACTTGAACAATTTTTTAAATATTCACATAGGTGTTCTACATTAGAAAAAAAATTGGTTGATTTTCTAACTTAAGTTTAGAGCTTTGAAATTTTTTCAAAAATGTTAGATATTACATGCAATGTTGGGTAAAACGGTTTGAAAATTTTATTCTCGCTATTTTAGTTAGTAACAGATGTTTATACTTGTGTTTTCGGATTTTAAAAATATTACTCAAATTTATTTTAAAAGTAAATATTGGCAAATGTTTTTTCATTTTAAATTACATACGAGTAGTATCTGTAATATTTATTTTAAAAGTATATTTTGTAACGATGTTTAAGGTGGTTTTCTTTATCATTGAAACCAACACGCTAAGAAGATATTTTAAATTATTGTAAATCAATATTTAATATGCTATATGCTACTTAAACAGTAAGCACTGTTTGTACTCAATTTTATATTCGTAAACGTTGGATACACTTAGAAATATGAATTACGACTTCTGCAAATATGACAATCATAAACCACAAAAAATGAATAAATCATTAATTTGCACAAGGTACATACCGAGTTAGTAGTGTAGTTTGACTTCTTCAGTTGGTCGTTTGTGTTAACGTTACAAATAGAGTTCAATGTAATAAACCATATGTTCTTCCGGTCACTCGATGGGTCCTACCGAATAAAATATACAATTTTACGCGATTTATTTGTTTACACTTTTAGCGGTGTAGATCCCTCATTTTCACCCAACCCAACCTAAACGGAAGCGGAAAAAGGAAACATTATATTATGTCGTTTCGCAGTATTTTACTATACTATATATATATATATATATATATACGTATACCATCCGATCCGTGTTCAGCGACAACGGTACACGTTTTTATTTAATGTCTCCTCGTCTATTGTTCACTATTTGTTCGATTTTCGACTAGGAAATTGTTTAGAATGTTTCAATACTTTGTGGTATCTAACTCGAGTGAGCATTATTTCAATCAAATACACTTGGTGTATTTTGTATAGTGTGTGTCGATTATTTGTTTAGTCCCCTGCGGGTTGTCGGTTCATAAAAAAAAAAGTTTGTTTATTCTTCTTTGACTATAATATGCGCCACCCCCCCCCCCCCCCCAAACAAAAAAAAAAAAAAAAAAAAGCCTAAACTCGATCATGAAAAAAGAATAGAATTCGAAATGCGAATAAACATGATAAATGTGTATTCGATGTGACAATAAAAATGTCAAATAATTTCGTAGCTGTATCGTTCGCTTTATAGTCAAATTGTTGATAGTAGAGTCAATGAAATGACACATGGTCTGGAATACTTTAAAATATAATAATGCAAAACTATTATTTACGTCTTTAGAGTTGTATGAAAGTAATGTAATTTTACAGTCGATTACCTAATTTACATTCGAACAATTATAAAAACAATTCCAAATATTTCGACGATTTTATATATTATATTTCACCGACAAACTTTATTTTGCATTAAAATGTATATATTTGGATTTAAAACATAGTGTTAGGTTGGATAATACTAGGTAATATTTTTTAAATGTTTTTACAATATAATTACGCGAATATTTATTTATAATCTATTTTATTATATAATCAATTTTTTATATATTATTTAATCCAAAAATCTAATTTATAACATTAATTTCAGGTAATATTATTAATTCTGCTACATAGTAGCATAGAAACATAAACAAAATAGTATTTACCAGTTGTTAAGTGTAAATATTATAATAATTTATAAAAAATATTTATTTTTTTTGTTGTTAAATTATATTTTAGAATGAAAAAATTGTTAAAATGTTAAAACATTATTGCCATTAAATTGATATTTATACTAATCTATAAATTGCATTATATCTATTCTATTATATTCTATACCATTATTAACATTTTTCAAAACTAAGATTTCTCTTGAATTTACTCTATTGAAACACGTTTCCAAATCCAAATGATTATTCAAAAATATTTTAATAAAGTAAATATAAAAGAAAAACGTAATAATTATTTTAGTAATTTATGATGATATCACATTACGGTATTACATCTTTCTGATCTTCCTAATTTTTCTGTAATTATAAAATTTTACTTAATTATTATTTATACTCGGCACAATTTTTACCCACAAAATTAGCTAATATATCTTATAGGTATTTTTTGAGTACGATTCAAACTTTTAATTGAAATATTAAAATAAAAATAACTTTTAAATTAATACTTTGTTTACGAAAATCGACGTGATAAATATTTCGTACATTCGAAAAGCAAAAAAAAAAAAAAAAACAAATGTCGAACGGATGTTGAAAATGTTACACATTTAAAATAATATAATTTAAATAAAAAAAAATACGTTATTCTAACGTCTAAATCATATACAACTATATATCATTATAATAAAGTAATTTATAATCCACCGAATATTATAATATTCGAACATAACAAATTTCGGAGAAACGTATCTTGTGGTTATTACCAATTCTGGCAGTATGTAACCTGTGCAAACGCGGTATCCATATACCTACCAATTTTACTGACGCGTTATGAAGACATTCCGATAAAATAATCATAAAAATCAACAAAAATATTAGGTAGTTCACGTTTTATCTATAAAACGTAATATTACGTTTCCGGAAAGTAACATTGGTACGCGACTTTTTCGAGATGAGCGCATCTCCATAATTTCGTTGAATTACGGCAAACATCGACTACCGAGTAAGTAGATCGCTGGATCTTACGTCAAAAGAATATTTTGGACTGTCTTTTAGCGGAAATTTTCTAAAAAATATGTACGCTAACGTGGATACGTTTTTTTTCGAACCGCTAATTTCTTTGAGATAAAAAATAAAAAAAATAAAAAAAAATAAAAAACAGTCAACATTTGTTTTAAATATGATTAAATTTTTACTTTATTATTGCATTAGAACATACCTACTAATTGTTGTCATGTTATTTAATGCAATTCATTCGAGATTGGATTTTTAAAATTTGTGATCGTTGCTATTATAATTATTATGTGGCCTTTTCAAAAAATCGTTTAAATTTAATATCAAATTTTAACAAACATTAATTTGATAACCTGTTACCATCGCATAGAATAGTATTATAAATTAATATTTCGAAATTTTCCCTGAAATCAATTTTAAAATTATATTCGTATTTCCTTATTGATACATATGTTTAAATAATACTTTTATTAATAAATGGACATGAAAATTTGGTTTGTTGATTAAAAATTATGCCTAAAAGATGCCTAAAACGTGAACTTTGACGCGAAATTGAATTAACAACCATTTTGTTCCTAACCAATGAACTTTAATGTAAGTAATTGAAAATCGTATCGTATCTTGTACCAAGAATGACAAGTACGGAAGAGTGAAGACAACCCAACGTGAAAGCATTGTAAATTCCATTAAAATATTCATTACTATTATATCGTTATAATATTATTGTATTATTATCTCCATTAACATAACTCTGTCTGTTTGTATAATAATATGTTTTGCAATCGTGGCACTTTATCATTATACTACAAACATCAATGTCACACAATCTCGGTAATATTTTTTCTTTTTGTAAATTCTAATCGAGGAAAAAAACGTGTTTACCCCAATTTAAATATATTTAATACGTGTTATATTTTCCAGAACATAGATGATCTTCCAACAAAGGCAACAAGCCAACAAAGGTAATTTGAAGTATATCCTGTGATGATACAAACTTTATCGTTAAAATAGTAACCTTTTAAACAAGAAAATTATGATTCAAAAATAAACTGAGCACCACATATTTGAAAATCATAATGTTAACAAATATGCCATATTATTTTGTAAATATTATAATAATATGTTACATTATCGATCGCGTATTTATAGAATAATAATTATGTTTTTTGTCATAAAATATCTGCAGACCGACTTGAACTTGTACGATAATGCAATAAAACAGAAAATGACTACCGAATATAAACACGAAAATATTTTTGTGTGCGATAAAATATAATATGAAATCGGGGGGTTGTAAAACGTATGCGCATCATGTGGTGTTTGCCAAACAACTTACAACACAATCCACCCGGAATAGACTTACACAAATTCACATACAGACTAAGAATCCAAAATAATATAACATATCGCGTTACCCCATCGATAAGAGGTTGTAAACATACCCTCTGACCAGGGTTAATTCCGACTTTTGTCGCCGGAAGGGTGGGAAAAAATTCGGAATCAAAAGGCTTGCGAGCAAAGATCTTTTCGATAATAGTATACTGTTGTATAATATCATATTACTATCATATGTAATAATGTAATAATGTTATTTGATTCTTATAAATCTCGTTTAATTCAATACGTACGCATTATATTGTTGTTTTCTATTGTTCGATGATCCGACAATATCTGACAACGTTAATAATAATAATAATAATAATAAACTAAAATAATAATAGACAATACCAATCAATTATTAAATGTATACAATTAATAACATAGGTATCGGATATCAGCAGAATTGGGTAAAATACGTTTTAATTATTGGATATAACTCCCCTACACAAATGTTAAGGGTACAATTATATTGTAATATTACAATAAATAAATATTAACATACAATATTGGTGAGTTCTGGGCACCATTGTAAAATGAAGGAAATTATTTAACGTATAACTATAACAATAATTATTACCTACATCTAAATCTAAGTTTTTTTCTCTCTTTAAAGATTAGCAATAAAATAATATTTGGGTATTTATAAAAATTAATTAATATTCTAAAGCGATAGGTACCTGTATAATTTAGAATAAATTTCGTTCGGTAACTATAAATTTTCTTAGTCTGTGAATAGTTAAGACAAAGCTGCAGGGCAATAGTTGATAACAAAGAAATACTGTGTAATTAAATAAAATCTAAAACTAAGTAAATAGCGAAAAGTCACTAGAAAAGAAATTTAAATATAAAAGTTGAAATTAATTAAGAAGACAACGACATGATTCGGACGAATGTAAGCTAATTTTGACCTTTTTTTATGTTAAAAATATTATTATCATTTGTTTTTATCAACGATATAACAATTAATATATATAATTTATTTTTTAAAAACACTTTTCGTTATACGTTAAAAATGCTATTTCGGGGCTAATAACAATCCAAACCCTGTAACAGTATACTCGATCTTCTATACCTACAATATATCATATATATATTATAGTTATCTGTACCCGGTAAGGTTAGGTCAGTTTAGGTTAAATATAAATAAATAAATGAAAGTGTTATGCATCTTCCAGGAAATTATCGTAATTAAAAAATTGAAATGCATAGAAAATATAATATAAAAAAACCGAAAACAAAGACCGTAATATAATTTATGACAGAAATAATACCCGGCAGCAGCTGTAGCTAAAATTTAGGACACATACCTACGTAAGTACTTAGTACTATATACTAATAATTTAGTTACTCTACCTAGATAGAGGATTAACATTTTTTTTCAAGGAAATTTAAAAAATACTACCTTTTTTTTTTTTGTTAAAAGCTAATCCGATTATAGACAGAATGTATTGATATTCATAAATATTTGTTTATTTTGGGATGTTTGACACATTATAATAACAAATAAGATATAGGTACTTATGTGAAATATTATTCGTCTACGGTTCGTAGTAAATATGTTTTCCGTAATAATAAAATATATAATAATAAATAATGAATTATTCTAATAGAATAAAGTATCATAAATATATAAAATTATAACCGTTTTTAATTAAACGACAGAAAAATAATTACTACCTACCCAATAATGAGTTTTTTATAGGTTGTAGATAATCGAATAAATATCGTTTATAATATATATCATATGGCCACTGCAGTGGAGATAATTAATAATATTATTAAATTAATGTTAAATAAATAAAAATTGTATAATTATTATTGTAATTTAAGTTATTATTCAAACACGATGATAATCAACCGAAAAACGAAAAACATAATATCAAAGAGATGAATCTGACGTCTTTACAATATAATTATAATATTTATAAAACTAATAAATTTTATCATATTCAAGCTTGAGAATAAATTTTGTTTGGTAGATATTGGTACGATTAATATTGTAATTGCGATAACCCTCCAGGGTTGTATGCAGAGCGTTAGTAACGATCGCCTCCTCTTAGATAATAATTTGTACACATTTTTTTAAGATTTAACTATTTAGAAACAACATTAAATTATAATCATAAAGATAAAGTATAAAAATAAGATAAAGATTAATAAGATAAATATTAATCGTTTTAACACTTGCATATTTTCCAACATATTTTCGATCATTTAGGTATGTACTACTTATATATATATATATATATTGATTCACTCCTTAATATACGTCCTAGATACGTCCCTGAAACCCTCGGGTATATCTCATACGCGGTGAGTAACGAGTCAATAATGTTAATCTCGATTATAAAGATATAGTAACATAAAATTATAACATTCCATTATATCAAAATCTCTTTAAAAATCTTTAATTACTAAAACGTTATATTATATATTACTTTAACTCAAATCTTTATCGTATAAAAATTTTATATTAATATTAAAAATAGTGTTAACATTATATCAAATTGGTACTAATTGTTTATAATAAAACCAGTAAAAATTGTATGGCAAGTGTCACTAGTGAGTAGTGAAAAAATTGTTAAAATAATTTAGCTAAATACAACGTTTTCCATTAGACTACCTAGTAGAAAACATTGTAGGTGTAGGGTAAATATCAGAAATTCATAAAAAACGTCGGTGTTTTTTCATTGAGAGAAAATCGTATTAGTTGTATTGTTTTTGTTCTAGTGTTTTAATTGAATTATTATTGTATTGTATTAGTTTTATTTGTATAAGTTTCATCTTGTAATTATTAATATTTAAAATGTCAACATAATTGAAATAAGTTTGATTTCTCGTACTTATGTATTATAATTTTTATTTATAACTTATACCTAATGTTCTTTATATTCCTACAATTTTAAATGAAAATAAATCATTTTCAGAGTTCACCTCCATCCTTCCAAAAAAAATATTCCATGTACGTCACTGATAACCACACGAATGTATAAATTAATTGATTTTTAATATTCGGTATGTTATTTCGGTACTCTTGTATTAATTTTTAGGTTGGCGTAATAATATACCTACAGAGTATTTTACCGACTGATATTTGAAATATTTTCATGCGATTATTTCATGAAATTTTTCTTTTTCTTACACGCTATAATTAGGTATAAAGATAAGCGTCCTTAATTGTCCGAAAATATTTGGCGGCAGACATAACGTATAATTTGTATTTCGTTTTAATTTTTGATTTCCTCGTCACAAAGGTAACGTTTTTTTTTTTTCTTGTTATAGTCCTCTTCGATTTATTATACTACCTACCCCCTATGTATTATATCTCTCCGACAGATCATTACGTATATAAATTCACGTAGGTACCTCTACCTTTATTAATTTAAAATAATACCCAGCCCAAATACAAAACCTTATTCGACAGAATGCAACCCGGCCGTCGTGTCGACCGTATTCGGATCATATAAATTTATTGGGTACCTATTTTCGATACGAAAATAATAACACACGTATATCAAACAATGTCTAACAATCTCATCGTCGGAATCTTGAACCGACCGGACGGTTATTCTACTTCTAATAAAACAGTTTATGCAGGTCGTAGGTAATTATACGATGTGCCCACCGCAGTGGAGATAATTAATAGTATTTTTATGTTAATGTTAAATTAATAAAATAAACGAAACATTTTTTGTTATTCGAACGACCGGTGCGATAATCAAAAAACGAAAAACGAAATGTATAATTGGACGTAACTCAGTTATCTGACGTTCCAACAACGCGGGTGTTATAATATTTACAAAACTAATATATTTTCTTGTATTCCGACGTATGAGAGCTCGAAGATAATTCTTTTTTTGAATTTCTATACAGACATAATTGATCTTGTAACCACGGTAACCCTCGGGGTATGTCTCGCATGCGGTGCAGCCAAAAAAATCATAATTTATTATTATTATTATTTTTTTTTTTTTGAAATCCTTATAAAAATAAGCCATTATTGTTTTTATTATTGCGATTGTCGTTAAATTGTATTGGCTCGTCGTTATGATATAATACCATGTTCTTGTTTACGTTGTTTCCGTCCAATTGTCAAAAATGTAAGCGTAACTTTTGGCACGCGGAGTTAAAAATATTAAAAAAAGATTACCGAGCGGTTAGAGCAGGTGTATTGACGACGAACGGCGGCCGCAATAACGTTCGTTCGAACGGTCGACAATATTGCTGTCTGTCGATGACTGCGCGCCATGACAATTACTTGGCACGAACGCGATAAAACCTAACCCCGGTCAAATCCCGGTCATTAATCTAGCGCTACATGGTATATACCAGAAAAGTCCTTCTCGGCACGTACCTAGGTATATATAACATAATGGTAAACATATTAAATCCGTACGCATCGCGCACAATCCAATAACAACCCGACGTTTTCGCTGTACTTCCGCCATTCGACATTATCGGCTCGCACACGATTGAATTTCCTGTTTTCTATAAATCGCCATTTTCGCTGCAGCTGTTGTCAGCGCAGATTTAAGATCGTTTACATTTCAATTTCAACAATTTGCAAAGTTTCTGCGTGAATGTACTATCGGTACGGCGGCGATATACCCTATCTACCCACACGAATGGTACGATTGGTTACCAGCCGGTAATGAGGTGTACGATTAAAAATGATATACTATAGTTTATATACTTACAGTCTATTCGCAGCATAGGCATATTTATGGAGGGGAGGTTGAATGGGTTTAAACACCGCCCATGACCAAACAAAAAAAAAAAAATTGCTATTAATAATATTATTTTGCAATATAATATGTACAGATACAGAATATGTTTATTTTCATTGTTTTGCCATTTATTTTTTATATTATTAAATGGTGTGGAGGGGAGGAGAGGTTCAGCATCGAAAAAAAATCTAAGGTTCTAAAAAAAATCTGAACCTCCCCCCCCCCTTTAAAAATTGCTAAATACGCCTCTGATTCGCAACATAGATCTATCCAGGGGGCAGTACAGGGGATATGCCGCTGTTGTCCCTAAACGGTCAAGGAAAATATTTAAAAATTTAAACTTGTATAACCCCTCCCCATCGCTCATTTCTACAAAAATATATTTGCATACCTGAATTAATAGTATGGCTACGCCCATTATTCGCAGCTTCCGTGGCAATTTCACAATTTATACCTTTGTTTTTGGTAAATACTATTGTTTTTTCTTTTTCGTGGATTCTATTAGATTATTTAATATCATTGTCAAATCGATTGTTAAATACAATAGTAGCACGAAAGGGATTTGTCATTATTTAGTAAAAATTTTAACTCGAAAATTATAATATTTTTTTTTTTTAGTATCATATAAATAGCTAATCTCTTGAATAAATATGGAAAATAACATTTTTTTATAAATTAATATCGATTTTTTTAACAAAGTCGTTTGAAACTTCACCCCACCTCTGGTTAGATATACAGATAAATAAACGCAGTCTATAAATAAATTACAACGCTAAAGTATTGTTAATATTTTTATAATGCAACATAAACAAATAGTAAAGCTAAACTAACAAAATTTACTTTAAATAAACAGTCGTCTGTTATTGAATGAAAAAAAATTCATTACTACTGATGACAGCAGGAGAAAAGAAATTAACATTTTTTTTAAGAAATTTAATAGAATGTCCCTCAACGCTCAAATCTTATTATGGTGACGAAGTCGATGGTCCCCTAGAGAGTTCGTAAATTATTATTCAAAAATACACGAAGTTACTCTGATTTGTTTTTAATTATTCAAAAAAGCATTTATTTTTAAATTACTTTTATTTGAAAGTCCTTGGATGTATGTTATATTTTAAAGAGGTCTTTGACCCAAAACAAGTTTAAGTACCATTGAACTATAGCTGTATAAAAGTGAAATGACAATTTATAATATTAATTTAATAATGTAAATCATAAATTCATAGGACAAGACTTCTAACTTAGTAGAATGCTACAGCCTACAATATTTAAAAGCAGATGGAATAAACTGTACTTAGCAAATTATAAACATGAATGGTCAAATACATTTTTTATTAATATTAATTAGGATGTTGTAGTATTTTTCGTGTCATAAACGCAAAGATTACAAAAATTAAGGATTACAATATTATGGTTGATAAACTTAGGTATATATTTTGATCTAAATATTTTACATTAAATAAGTTACATTAGAATATAATTAAAATAAATATTGTACTGAATAAACCATACAGCGTAGAATAGGTAATCGTTTTTTTGAAAAATATTAACTTTTTTCTATTTTTAATTTTGGATAGTTTTACCTGCTTGAAAAATTGTTTACTCTTTTAAATGTTAAATATATTTTAAGTAAATCTTAACTAAGCGTCGAACATTCGATTGTACAACAGCAACAGAAATTTTGTATGTAAATTATTTGTACATTCACCACCTCGGTATAGGTTATCTGAATAACCATAGTATAGGATACAAATCCTTCTACTGGTATTTTTAAAGGAAAGACAATTTTAATTGAATACAAAACGTTTTTAGTATAATTATTTATACTATTAAATATCTATTTATAAATTTAAAATTAATAAATCTGGTAGAAAAAGGGGGAAAGGTTATCCCATTTAGTAGGATATTAGGGTAAATTTAAAAATTTAAATAGAAATATATTAGGAAAAGTAAATACTTTTCGTAATATATTTATTGTTCTACGTTGTAGGTATGTATAATGTTTTTTATTTTTCTACCAAAATAATTCTATCTTTGAATAATCTTTCAATAAATAAAAAAATTCTATCTTTGAATAAATAATAAATTATTGAAAAATAATTAAATATTTTAACCCACATTGTTTTATGTCGCTGTGCATATTTAATAAAGTGAAAAATTAATTTACTTATGATATGATATGATTAGAGCTATTATTTTCAATGAATATTGACATTAGTCAAGTTTTCTATTATTATATTTAATTAACTAGTCTTGAGTTAATCAATATAATAAATTAATTATACTCTCCCTTCATATTACGTTGTAAATTATTCAATTGTTCATAACTCTAATATTAGACATCTCGAACATAACAGTTTAATCTCGGTTTACCGGATAAATTCATTTACTCTGTGTTAATTAATAATGCAGTGTACGACTTAAACATATTTTATTAAACTATGATTATACAAATATTATTCGAAATTTCAACCACTGTTCAAATAACTTAAATCTAAATTTACATTTCTGTGTGTCTAATGTAAATTTTTTACATATTATGCAGGTCTCTCATATCATGAATATCTATCAGGGCAATTTTACATTCTGAATGAAGCGAAGGATACGTTGGTTTAACATAATAGTTTTTTTATTTTTTTATATATATATAATATATGCCTGAAGACACTTTTTCGGGTAAAAATAATGACCTGATTACCATAAGTAGGATACGCATTCAGTTGCAAATTTCATTTAGTTGGTACTTTATTTAGCTCATTAATCGAATTTTTCAAAAGTTTTTCCTCGGGAGAAGAAAAACTGTCAAAAAATATTTATTTTTATAATAATAATATTTTTAATAATAATGGCAAAATTCAAAATAATCGTAATTTTGACAAAATTGATTCAGATTATCATGATCACTAACGCAATTTAGAACGAAATGATTTTTTTGTGTTCTTATATGTCTTATTCATACGTAATAAAAATTTGGAACTGATTGGTGTATTTTACAATTAAATATAAAACTTTGAAATTTATCCAAAAATATATATATTTTTTTCAAATATGTTTAATATTTCCATTAATTTTAGGTTTATAGATTTGGAAATTATATAGAAGTCTAATTAGTATACTAATTAATCTATTTACAAAATATTGTGAAAACCGTAAGTCAGAGTTTTTTTTTATAAGCTCCTGAAGTTATAATCATTAGTAGAATAATTATTATTTTATGTGTTTATAAAGTCTGAAAGCAAGATTTAAGGTAGAAATAATAGTCCAATTACTGCGAATATAGTATGCTTTCGGTAGCAAATTGCATATAATTGGTACTTTATTTAGCTAATTTTCGAATTTCTCAAATGCTGGTTGAATATTACCAGAAAATGACGGTGAATCTGCAATATTCACGGAAATCGTAACTTTGATGAAATTAATTTTAGATTTATAAATATATAAAATATTAATTATTAGATAAATATTTAAGTACTAAATGATTGATAATAGTAATAAATTAAATTTTTTTATGAAAATCTATCAGGGACAACATTCGGGAGCAGGGTGGGCCATTACTCCCCTATTTTTTTCTATATTTTTTCGCGCCCATACATAATATGCTAACACCACCTTCATAATGTACAATAACATAGACAATATATACTTTTGTATAGGTACTAGTACCATTTTGTCGTTTGTATTTTGTATCCTTGTGAATTGATATATGATAAAAATAATTAATAAAATTATAACTCAATAACTTTGTACATTGTTAAAAAAAATACATCCAACTGAAGTTGACAATTACTAATATATTTTAATATCAAACAAAATCGACCTGATCGGCATAAATCTTGGCCTGCTTCAATTTTCGCTCCTCCTATATAAAAAAAAAAAAAAAATACTGAAATGGCGTCCCTGAAATCAACCCTAAAAGGAAAAATATTTTCATAGTATATCTTAATCGAAAATAATTTGGCCAACCCTGTTCTCCGTCATACTAATAATGAGTGACTGACACGCTTCATCCATTTAGATATTTTTCGCAAAACGTTTATAGCCTGTCAAAACTTATTCAATCAAATTAATATAATATAACAAAAGTTTATAAAGTCATTTGTTATTAACGGAAAACCGAAGATTTTATTACGTGACTTTAGACTTGTCGCGTTAAACGAATGAGGGAATATTATATTATGATTATTATATATTCATGTTCTATAATTTATTATAGACATTATTATGTCTGTTCACTCGTTTAAACTTAGAGTCGTTTCGTTATACGCGGAATACATTTTGTCGTCGCTAAAAACCTTTTCGTCCGGTTCGCATACGAGTGTGATAACAACTTATTGAAAGAGAGTTTAAAAGTTTTATGGAGTAGTTCGTCTTAATAAAAAAGTAATAATGCTATACATCGTCTTCAACTATTAAAAAATTAATTCGTACCTAGTTCCGAAAAAAATTCTTGACTATACATAATCGCTTTTTTCGTATTTTATCATTTTTGTGACTGCAACAGACTGAATAATTCAATAAATTAACTTATAATTAATAATTTTACACATTTTTTATCGGTCTTTCCATAACAAAAACAAACAAATACAAATTTGGCGTTTCAAAAGAGTCAAATTTACTTACACAAAACTATAATGTATAAAATATATTGTGGTATAAACATCTTTACTATTTTATCGTTTAATTTGTGTTTCTTTACACTCATATTATTCTAAAATTAATAACTATTTTGAAAATCAGTAATTCTCACCAATTATAGTCAATGGACGGTGAATAAATAATTACGAAAAACGATAACAATTTCTATAATTACCTATCATGCACCGACAACAACAAATTAACAGCATTATCGGACGTCCGTGAAATATGCCCTCGAATGTGTTCTATCGAATCGGGACCGATGCAAAAATGTATCAATTTTTTAGCGACTAATTGCAATCGAAATTAAACAAATTTCAACCGACTTATTCATTTCGAAAAGTGTGTTTATCTTTTTCGCGGGAATTTCAACACGAATCAAAATCCGCAATATAAAATTTAGTCATTAATAACTATTAAGCTTAGGAGGCACGAGTTTGTAAATAAAATACAACTTTTCCGCAATGAAGGATTTAGTTATGATAACAGTTACACAATTAGTTGCTAAAAAAATGGCTAATGATTAAAATATAATATAACATTTATGAAATTGGAAAAATAATATTTATTTTGATGTAACAACGTTCAAAACGTAAAAATAATTTATATTAAATGATTGATATAAGTAATAATATGAATCATAACAGCTATAACAGTGTATTGTTAAGGGGATTGGAAGCGGCGATTTTCTTTCTCCGTCTATCACACATGATATAATAGGGATTTAGACGTTTTATACTTCTAACGTTACGATAGATTTCGTAATGCGATAAGGGATCTGAAAACTGATTTTAATTCGTCATCAAATCTACTTTAGGTCGAAATTCCCACTTTTTTTTTAATTTGCTTCCTAGGTCTTTCTAATGTAATTGAATAAATTGTAAATTAAAAATGTGTAAACATTCAATTTTTGAACAACCTAGAACAAAAAACTGAAAAAAATGAGAAAGTCGATCTCTTGTATCTTGTATAGAGAATTCAAATCTGTTTTTAATATCGATTACAACAGCTATAACAGTGCATTGTTTAAACACATCACTGCTTAAGAACTTAATAATAATTAGTAAATTTATTATATGGATGTATTGATTCGTGTTGAAATTCGCATTTCTCATTTAATAAGAAACAACACACTTTTCGCAATGAATAAATAGATTGGAATTTTTTTTTTTTTTTTTTTATTTCGGTTGCCAAAAAGTTACTAAATTTTGGCACCGGTACCGGATTCGATGGGACAAAGTCGCGGGGCAAACTTCACGGACGTGAAACACGTGTGTATGTATTTATAGTTGGTGAAGTTATTTAAGACAAACCATAACATGAATAATATTTTAAAATATTCATATTGAATATTGACGTGACGTTCGTGTAAAGAAAATATATATATATATATATACCCGAATAAATTATTTGTACGCTTTTTTTTTTTTCTGCGAAAAACACATACCTATATAACAAAAAACTATTGTCAATTTAATAATATATTAGTGTTCCGTCGGTTATGTGACACTCGTGACGCATATAATGTTATTTCTCTCTCTCGTGTATTATTATGTATATTAAAGATATTGTATTATCCGATTACTCGGTTACCGGTTACCGCGATCGCGAAACGGTAAGGGGCTTCGTGTTCATTAGCATATCATTATTATTTTTATCCATAAATTGGAAAAAAAAAAGGCTACGTGTGCACCGTAGTGCGCACAAATAATAGAATACGATATGTAATAGCAGCTGATTCGCTTAGATCAAACAATGAAAATTCAACGTATTTTTACTCGGATTGTAAACGAACGACCACGTATTTATACCGTACTCACTTAAGTCCTATAGAAAATGATAGCGAATAACGATATAACTATAACAATAATAATACGTCTTCTCGATTTTCTCATAAATATACCGGCGGTCCGCGTCCCAGCTGCACATTCTTCTCCACCGCCAACGTTCGTTTTGTTCCCCTTCGATCTTCGAAAATCGGTTTGTTCTTTCTGCTCCTTATACCGATACACCATTAAAAATCTGACTGCACTGATATTTTTATAAAGCTGATAAATACACGTATTTTCGAAACGAAATATAAGATTTCCGAGACGCGATTATTTTTCCACTCCGCCGAAACTTGTCAGACGCGTCGTTGATTTCCCAAATCTTCATTATATTATTGTCATTACAATAATATATATATATATATATATGTTCGGAATCGTATAAAAAAAAAAAAAAAACGATTTTTTAACCGTCTCACGTCGTTCATCGCAACACGATGAAGCAACGACAAAATAATAATTTAAAAAGTCACCGTCTCCGAGTGCGAAATATATTATTATTTTCGCGTTTGAGTAATATTAATAAGACCGATTCCTATACCCTACTCAAGCGATGTATTCGACGAAAACACATTCTATTATAATATGTGCAATATCGAACAAGTTAATGAGATATTTTAACTCTGATAAATTTAATTTCGCAATCGGAAAAAATATTAGACTTTTTTAATTTCAAATTAAATTAAATTTAAGTTATAATTAGAAAAAAAAAATGATATATTAAATTCAACATAATTCATATTCGAGTAATAAATGAAAAATGTAGGTGGGTATTATAAAATTAGAATTTTTTTTTTTTTTTTTTTTACTTTTAAATATCGATTTTACTATGCGTAATACATGGAAAATAAAAATTCAATTTCGTTTCAAACTGTTATGATGTCTGATGCGGGTGGTTGGTTAAGATGGTACAAAATGTATTTTGTCTGTTCGTATTCGCTTGTTTTAAATCTAAAGTTTTATATTCTGATTGAAGTGAACATTTTATTAGTTTACCAGTTTGCGGAAAGATGCGAGTGCTTTGTTTTTATAACATTTATTTCACTCTGATCCCATTGTTATAAACCCGATATGACAACAGAGACCAAAGCCGGGTATAGTAACAATATTATTTATGCAAAGTTACGAAATTCAGTAAACTTATAGTTAGGAATATTCTAAATTCGTAATTTAACGTTGAATCAACTTACAGAAGTTTACAATAATGACTTATATTAGCTGAAAACATAATTTGTTTTCTAAATTAAAACAATCATTGTATTATAATATTATATATTATTATACACCATGTCTGAGAAAAAAACACTTCACATTACGTCTACTTTATTTGAAAAAGGTGATAAATATTTGAAAATTAATAGAGCCAACAATAATTAAACTTAAAAAGACCCGCGGTTGTATAGAATAAGAATTATTAGAAAAATAATATAATATTAACGGACCAATTTATAATAGAATAATTTCATCACGGGCTCATTATTGGTTTTCGACGAATTCGATTCTACTGTTATATTAAAGGAATAATGGACGTAGCGATTTAGGTCAAGTTCCGGAACAAGCTTAACCGTAAATGACTAAGCTAAGTACTTTAATATTTATACTTAAATTGAATTTTCGAGGAAAACGGATGAAAAGAAAAACGTTTTCGGTAGTTTAGGTAATTATGTTATTATATCGCACGCAAATGTTTGTTTAAAATTATGAAAATTGATTGACACGGAGTTTTTGACAAGTTTTCCGAATTAATTTGAATTTTTATTCAAATTGAAATCGGTTCCCCTTTTTTTATATTTTATAATTTATTTTTATCATATTATTTACAATTACGGTTTTGAGCATTCGGTCGACCGAGGCGTCCATATTATATAGGTATAGATTACACACAATTTATTAAAAACGAATTGATAATTCTCAGACAGGTACTCAGATATTGTCGAAATCGCAGTGTTTTTAGAGAAAATCATATATATTTTCGTAAATAATTATTATAATATAAATTATTATTGAAACGACAAATGTGATAGTCAAATAAGAAACTAAAGACGTATTTAATTCCCAACAACATAATTATAATATTTAAAATATTATAATATATTTTCTCGATTCAAACATATTATCTTAAAGATAATATTGTTTATTTGGTTTAGTAGATATTGATATAATTAATCTTGCAATGATGGTAACCCTCGAAAATGTCTCGCTCGCGGTGCAGTAAAAAATTAGAATTTAATGGATTTTTTTTTTTTAAATGTTATAATCGCAGTGTTTTTTATTCGAGAGAAAATCGTATGTATTTTTGCAATAATATATAATCGCTATCAAAGATGTCCCTAAAATGGAGCGGAGAACTGCGCAATCACAACAAAAACTATTAAGAAGAATAATGATTAAAATCATTAGCATAATGATTATAAAGGTTCAATACAATTGAAATAAGTTTAATTTCGTGTTCTTTTATATTATAACTAGGGCAGAGGACTTGTTTTAGCATTTGCATATTTGTTTTACACAGTTAATAAAATAGCAAAGTAAGAAAAAAATACGTTTTATGCCATGACAAAGCTAGATTTTTAATTAAATTTTGCATATAAATGCATATTTTGAGTTTTTTTGTTTTTAGGGCATATTTTTCCCATTTTATAGTTTTTGAGACATATTTTAATTGAATTAATAATTTTATCAATATTTTTTCCATCGACGTATTTATTTTATATAATACAACCAAAATGTATGAATTTAAATTTATTTTTAATTTGTATCATATTATATGGTTGTTGACTGTCCGCGAACGCACGTTTTCCCTAGAAGCGCTCGAGGATTGCCGATAAGATTAGTTTTTCGTATATTGCCTTTATTTGTAGATAGATAAATGTTTACGATGTGACGTATGGTACAGGTGTGCCGATATATTTACCCTTCAGTGTTCGAAACGGTTGACTACGCGTTCTTACGATTTATTTTATTTGTGTCGTTTTTATTTTTGTGAACAGAATGCCGAAAATCAAATCATCATTATCTTCACAGTTAAATAATTATGTGTCTGAATTCGGTTCTGAAGTGTTTTCAACAGACAGTAAAATACTATTTTGTAAAATTTGTGACGTAAAAGTTGGAACTACAAAAATGATTAATGTCACATAATACTTGTCTACAGAAAAACACAAAAAAATCAGTTGCCCAAATTAATACATATTAAATAAAATACAAAAAATAAATAAAAATATTTTTGTTTTTAATTTTAAAATGCATATTTGGTGACTATTTAGGGCTACAAGTCCTCTGCCCTGATTATAACTTATACCTAATGTTTTTTATTTATATATTCCTACAATTTTAAATAAAAATAAATATTTTCTAGATTCATATTGTTTATATTAGTATTGTAATTATTGAGTTGAAAAGGTTCGCCTTCCTGATCCCTCCCTTCAAAAAAAAAAAAATATAAAAAAATAGTCTAGGGACGTTCCTAATCGCTATATAAATGTATAAATGAATTGATTTTTATAACGGACGACGAAAATTAGCCAGAAACATGACGTTTCATTTGTGTTTACTGTTTTTAGATTGACTTTAGATTTCCTCGTATAGTGGACATAATTAATAGTATTGTTGTTATATGTTTATTTTTTATTATTAATAAAAACAAAACAATTATTTTGTTTGTTTTGTTTATTTTTCCTTTGTTTCCAAAATATTGCATTTCTGACTATCGAAATCAAAAAAGTGTATTTATCTTAAATTGTATTTTCTTAAAACGTCAAATAACGTGTAATTAATAATCATTTAAACAGCAAACTATTATCGTTGTCGTAAAAAAACAAAAAACGTTTTTTCTACAATTGTATAGGTTTTAATACGCACGTCAACGAGTGGTGCGACGAGGGAATGAATGGAAAAAATTATTCCAAACGACTGACAGATGTTTTCAAATACATCAGTATGAAAATGTACGACAGACGACAATAAAACGTGTTACGGTGCTTTGTAAGATTAAAACGTATTGATAAACTCGGTAAACCTATTCGAATCCCGCGATCGTTCACCTGTCATTTATAGTCGAATGGTAATTTATGACACCGTCACCGGATCCCTTTTTATATATAACACTCGAATTTTTCGAATAGGTTTTTTTCGAGAACCGCATTTTGTATATTGTTATATATTATTGTGCTGGTCGAAGTTCAACCGAAAAATAACAACAACGAAGCAGGAACGAAACTTGTGTTTACAATATATTATTGTTACTGATAAATCGTTTCAAAATTTTAATTTTTCTACCTCAAAAACAAATTTACAAGTCCCCCGCCACGCTGAAAACTGCATTATTTATCCCGAAATATTCGAAATCAAATTCACGGTAACGGCAATTTTGCCATTTTCCTGTCATTTTCTAGTAGTTTATCTTCTACCAAAGAAAAACTTTTAAAAAATTCGAAAAATTAGCTAAATAAAGTAACAAATAGATGCAATTTTCAACCGAAAGAATATTCTATACTTGTGATAATCGGAATATGATTTACCCGAATAAATGATTTCAGACTTTAAGAATACAAAAAATATCATAATATTCGATTCTAATAAAAATTCTAACATTAGAAGTTTATAAAAAAAAAAAATTATGACTTACAATTTTTAAAATATTTTGTAAATAGGTTAAGTAATATATAGGTGCAATTTTACACAATATTAAAACCGTTAAACCCAAAATTACAATTAACATTTTTGAATGCATTTCAAAGCTCTGTATTAAGTTAAAAAATCAACCAATCAGTTCTAAAAGTATTTCTCATAAGTAACATCTGTGTGAATACACAAAAAAAAAAAAATTCAAGTATTTATATGTTCAAAAATGTACATTATTTATCATAGAATATCGTAATTTTGACGTTTTTCTATCATTTTTTGGTAGTTTTCCTAAGGGGACACTTTTGAACTAGTGCACCTGTTAGCTAACCTTACCCGTCGATAACATGTCCTGTTCTTTCTTTAATCCCTTAGTCGTAAATAGTTGCCGACTCTGGCCGCGACGAAGTTTCCGTTCGACGCAAAACTATTATTATTAATATTTAACGGATTTTTCGGTGCATAACTTTTTATTTAAATATAAAACTATAAAAATATTGAGTTTGAATGTTATTTTATAATTAATTTTTTACTACATAATTATATGTAATTTTTGTTTGATATTATTAGTATCAAATTCAATTTTTTAAACATACTTTCGAAACAATACTTATTTCAGTGTATTATAAAAAAAAAAGTTTGTAATGATGAAACTAAAAAAAAAATTACTTTATACATTTTTATTTTTTTGGAATTATTTCTAAACATTAAATTTTTAGTATTATTTCCGACCTTCTATATTCCATTACATATTATGTGAATGATAGATCTATATTAAATTATACATTTAGATTTTAGATCACTACACTTGGTTGTTATACTATATATATATATATTATTAATAAACGTTTACAAAGTCCGTTGTGATGTTTTATTCTACCAAATTTTTCGATTCTGTTTATTCTTGCTGTCACCTCGTGGTGAACGTTTATATTTATCAGAATTTCTTATAGGTATCTATTATTTAAATTTTTTTCCTCTTTTTTTAATTTTTATTGTATAGCTTTATTTAATTTCAACTATAAAATTATATTTTAACAATATTAAGTTATAAATTCAAAAACACTACTGGTTCAAATTTAAGTCTGAAGATCTTCTTTAGTCGTATTGTGGTCGTCTTGGTTGTCTTTTGGTTGTCTACTGGTCGTCTGTCTTTTGACTTCCCAAATTCTCTTTTTATATTCATTCGTTGGACTTGGCCTTTTACCTTGTTGTTGTTTACGCGATTTTATTATTTCCTTTTCTCGATTAATTAATACATGACCTACTTTGTTATTTTAAGTACAGGTATAATAACACGTTGTTGCCAAATGCAAAAATGCAAAAATGCAAAAATGCTAAATCCAACCACATACATAACACTGGAACGGACTCAAGATGACACGACAATGACGAATACCCGTCAAAATTGGTCTTGCACTATAACAGCATTTTTTTATTTTAAGACATGACTTGCTACATTAAGATATAGGTCTGTACTGATATCGTTATTACGGGCAGTCGATAAAATCCGGTCATTGTAACTCTCAATATGTAATAATGTTGGCGGTGTGTGGTAATACGAATAAAATAACTACCTACTAAGTAAAATACGAACCGACGGATGGTAGGGTGTCCATCCCTACCACTTTTCCCTATATTGAATCCGTACCCGAACCGGGGTAAAATAATAGGTTTTGAACGTTTTATGATATATATATTGACACGGGGCCGAGGTTTAAATCGTAAAATGTATCAATTGTACCTATTGTATAATAATTTACGATACTACTTACGTGTATAATACAATAATAACATTATTGCGCCCCGTTGCACAAAAACGGTCGTTAGAAACAATAATTCGATAAACTCTTTTAGGTATATGATCGATAAGCAACTTTATAGAGCTAATTAGTCAGTGAACTGTTGACCAATCGATAAACAAAGGACGTTAACAATCGTTGTATCAGTGGTTAAGTGGATCGTGTAATACGCAAGTATACGATTATTTTCGTTATTAGTAAATTTAATCTTTCCCATGGTCGTTATTTGCTAATCAGATTATATTTAGTATTTTATGTGTTGTTATAAGTCAACACGAATCCTGCACAGTTCGAGGTAGGAGAAACCATGTTGTTTAAATATTTGTAATAAATAAAATATAAATATTATTTATTTATTTATTTCCTTAACGCCAAACGGAAATTACAAAAGGATTATAAAAAAAAAAATGTTTAAATTTCAGTTTCAAAAACAGATAAAGTACAATAGGTATAAGTTTGCTCAAAATAAACTTATTAGCAACATTAATTATTCTATTAAAGGAATGAAAGTGACGATAATTCGCAGAATGGACAAAGAATGAAAACTGATTAGGATACTGATATAGTATTGTGGAAAGGAACTCTAAAAGAAATACGTGAGAGGAAGTAATGAGTGATTTATTTGTAATTTTTACCTCAAATTATATAATTTAAAAGTGTTTTTGCCGTTGGACATACTGCGTAAGCTATAAAACAAAATATAAAGGTGTAGCGATCCACTTTTATTTTGATATAAATATTTAGACATTTCTGGTGTGTACAGCTGAATGGTTTGAGACTGAGAGATGATTTAGATAGATGAATTTAATTTGTAATTACCTGTTATTACCCTTGTAGACTGATAATACAAATATACCAAACCTTATGTTTATACATATTAACGGACCACCATTTTTAGAATCGAACATAATATATAAATATAAAAAAAAAAACGTGGCAATATTTAAGTATTGATCAGTATATGACAATATGACGATGTTCCAATTATAAATAATAAACAGTTGACAGAATATTTCATAATTATTTTAATTTACGAGTTTGTGAATAAGGGTGGAGAGGAAATGATGACTTTTCATGTCATCTATGGAATATTTTTCAACGTATAATCAAAACTTTTCCTTACCACTAGCATAACATCGAAATAAAAATAAAGTGATTAAGTCTGAAAATGAAGATAAAATTTCATTTGACGTTCGAATCAATCGTGTGAAAAGGAAATCGATTTCAGTAAAGAAAAGTTCAAAGTGGTTTTATTGCAAAAATAAAATATGATATAATAAATATTGCTTCCTCCTTAGGAAAAATGGAAATGATTTATTAAATATTTGTTTCCTGGATAAAATGTAATGTTAATAAGTAATATTAATAAGTTAATTTCAAAATTAAAATAGAAAACACATTGAAGGTACATGTGCACCTACAATACGATATTATGGTATGTAGATTATTTTTTGCTTTATTATATGGCTATTATATTTTGAAATGTTGCGCATGATATTGGTACGGAAATAATATTATTTGTTAAAAAAATAACAATAACAAAACGAAAAAAGTAAATTATTGTATTTTTCTGCAATATATATTTATATAGTACCTATGCACATGTCATAATATGTACTTATGGATTAAAAAAGGGGAATAATCTCTCCGTTAAATATTCAGTTTTTAAATAAAAAAAAAAATTACAATCTCAAAATGTGTGTTCTCTTTAAGTGCTTTTACCTAAATGATTTAAGCAATGTATTATTCATATTAGTAAAAATAAAACATTCCGTTAATCTTAATATAATAACTCGTGTTACTAGCGAGTCAAATAAAAAACCTGTCATAAACGTAAAAAGAAAAAAGAAATATTTTATTTTTTTAACAATATTGTTGTATCGGTGGATAATGGTTTTTAGGCATAGCTTTTAAAATAATTTAAATACTGTCATAAGCGATTTATTAATATATTCTCATTGGTGGCATAGTCTAAAGAAATAATAAAATATACAGTAACATATAATACACTTATGTGACATGCAAAATATAAAAAATTCAGACCTAAGAGATGTCACTAACAAATTAATTTTGAAAAAATTTACATTTGGTATTTTTTTTCTATTCATAATTATAACAAAATATGTTCTTAATAAAATATATCTTTTAGCTAATTTTTAAAGATTAAAATAACACAATTTAATTTTAAAATAAATAATACACAATTCGTTTCGTTTCGGTATCTATTCAAACTTGTTGCACAATTTGTTACGGTATAAAATTAACTAAAAACAATAATCATTCTTTTTTTTTAAAAAACATTTCCTACGTAATTTTATATTCTTCCTTTTCTTTATTTTATATCTATTAATCAATTAGACATTGACTTATGTACAGTAACAAAAAACAAATGAATAATATTTATTTTGTAAAGTAGTAAGTAATTATTGTTTTAAAGCAATGAAACACGAAAAATCGAATAACTGAACTAATCAAAGTGAAGATTATGGTTATTATTGTCTCCGAAATATCCACCCCTCCAAATATCGCATATTAATACAAAGACTACAACTAATCATTATTCTCACCATCGTTATTAATTACCAGTTACTAGAATGGTTAGGTTAGATTACCTAACCTACTTATTTTTAGATTCTGAGCGAAGAAAAATATTTTTTGGTTTAAAAACATGTTTTTGTTTTATTTTTTATTTTTCTTAGATAAAAATAATGGTTCGATAGCACCAAGTAGGGTATGTTTTCGGTAGTAAATTGCATTTAGTTGATATTTTATTGAGCTCATATTTCGAATTTCTCAAAATTACTTTGGGAGAAGAAAAACTGAAAAAAAAATGAAATAATGGGAAAATTACGATTTTCGTTAATTTATTTTTAAATATAACTAATTCAGTTTCAACCGTAGGAACTTTAAAATTTATTTTGTGTAATTTTATAGGTAACTTACACGTCATGTGGTAAAATTTTGGAACGGATTATCAGTATAATATATCTGAATGAGTTTCGTTTTGAAAATGCAATATCATTGCATTCAAATCTTAAGTATAATAAACCGCTAATTTTTCCGAGAACCGAAGGGACAAAGTAGAAACGTCCACAATCGACCTTCCCAATTTTTTTTTGTTTTACATTGTACTTTTCATAATTTCAATTATCAACAATCGATGCACTAATCATTTAATCTTAATATATTTTCTAATAATCTAATTTAAATACCATTATAGTAGGTTTTATTGTAAATATATATTATACACACATTATACTGTTTTATATTTTTACCACTATCATTACATACTTGTAAATAATTGAAAGAAACAACAGTCATCATCAAATTATAATGATATCGTTTTCCATACCTGTATATATTTACTTTTACTATATTGTAGTATGCATTTTTAAAATCCCAAATACTAAAAAGTATCAATATGTTATAAGAATATAACGATTTTGTTTTTAATGGTTTTATTTTTCCATACCCTTATATATATATATATATTTTTTATATTGTTATTTTTATATTGTACTTTTAATGATTCCAAGTATTTAAACGTGGCAACTGGTATATTATTTCTCAACGGTCTTATTCCATTACCATTGTAGTTGTATTAAGTTATACCTTGTACCCTTATACGAGCCATAATCGCTGTTATAGTGTATAATTGAAAATAATAAGACGTTATTTTTGTATAAACTAAAAATCGTACGATTTGTATCATTAGACAATAATTCTGTGTTTATTTTTATAGTGTACAGAATTAATATTGTGACATTATTTATTTTGCTCACCATCCGTGAACAATATTATAAAATAATATTATCAAAATATTAATGTAACAACTAGTACAAAACCGAAATCGAAACCGGAAATAATTGAATTTCGATATCTAAATTCAAAATGGAAATCGTTAAAATTCGAATACTGGTAACCAAAATCGAAATCGAAATAAAATTTACGGTTTCAACTCCTGTGTAACACACCAGAACGTCGAGTAATTTTCACGAGGTACCGAAAAATGGTGAATGAACAATCATAAGAAATTTTGTCGATTGTTATAGAGTAAAATTTATATAATCCAAACCATCTGAATGAATAAAATGCAATCATCTTGATGAATTTATTATAATATTACGTTTGTTTTAGTCTCCATCATGATTGTAGGTACGTAATTTCCATTTTATTCACATTAAATACATTTTAATTTTTAGTTTTGCCTGTATATAATTATTATTCTTGAATCTCGATAGTATTTATTATACGTAAATTTATATAAATGATTTATATTTTAATTATTTATATAAATTATTTAGGGCGCAAAATAATTTTTGTGCAGGGGCGACAAATAATTTTGTTCCGTTATTCGAAATTAAAAATCGAAACACAGATAACTAATAATATGTATCATTAGATAATTTGAAGAATATTTGATAGTCCGATATTGCTTTACATAGAAAACGATAATATAATATAACGATAACGATGAAGTAAACAATATACAAAACATAAATGATTACTAAATTAGAAATGACGTTACTGTCGAATCATCGATAATACCTTGAATAATCGAATCCGACATTGAAAAAACAACATTACTCTTAAAATTGAAATTTTACACAAAACATAAATAACTTAACATAAGTGATTGACTCGTGTTGTTTTTGTAATGTTTTAAAATTTGTATGTGCTATATTTTCTTAAATATAAGTTTGACAAAAGTATTTGTTGTAGAAACAGCGAGTTTCGTTTTTTTCTTGCAATGACCTGTTCCATTAAGTTATTATTAATTTAGTTATTTTTTTTCGAAATTATAATTTACACTCGAAAATTAATGACAACAATCGAGTGTGTCATGATATTATTATTATTTGTATTTATAACATCCGGGTGTTTTTGTAACGACAATTATTATAAGTTGTATTATTCTTTTATGAGAACCGTAGTACCCACATAATATTATGATATCCAAAACTCCAAACAACTGACGAATACGAGAATGGGAAATGTAAATTTTTAATATTCATATGAAATACTTTAACAGTAATATTATAAAAACATGTTAATTTTCAGCTGCCGAATCTGTCCATTTGATATGTCCTGTGAATATTTACGTTATATGAACGTCATAGAAAATATTATGTGGTATTTCAGGAAAAAATAATACCTTAAAAATTCTAAAAAATGTGAAAATATGTGCGTAAAAATATAAAAAAAAAAAATTAATAAATGTCTATAAAATAGTTCGTTTGTAAGTTCGCTAAGACTACTTAAAAATATGCATTGAAAATAATATCAATTGAATTCGTTTTTATACAATAAATGATTAACCAAACAAATTGGCTAAAACTAATATTGTTTTAATCAAATAATATAAATACAAATAACCGAATACAAATAAAAATATAAATAGACGTTTCTTTACTTTTTATTTTATTTTTAAAAAAATATATTATTTAATTAATAATTATTAAATTAATATATTAAAACAATTTGAATATTAGTTTTGTTATTTTTTACATTATTTTAAGTACTTACCTATATTCCGAATAGTACTATTAAATTTCCAGAAATAAATAAGCAATAGTTTATAATAACCTAACCTAACCTAACATAATCTATATAAAATACAAATATTCACACTCAGATTCCTATTCGGATAAAATATAAAAAATGTTTTGTTTTTTTCGATGTATTTTCTACTGAAAATAGTAAAATAAGTATTTAATAAGAGAAAAAAATTGAATAAGATTTGATAATATACTCTGTATAAGTAAAATAAGTCGAATATAAGCTATTATTATACAGATAAATATTTCATATTATCACTAAAAATGATCATCAATATTTTATTAAGTTTAAATAAATTATTTTAAATGAAAATGGTTATTTAAATACAATGGGGTTGTGTTATTGATGACAAACATCTTTCGTACAGACGATACCGTTAGTAAGTTTATGACATAATTTTTATGTCTAAAAAACGTCAGAAAATAATTGAAAAATGTAATGTAATATTATTTATATTCCAGTTTGGAAGACAATCATTTATACGAACTTATTATTTTTAAGTTACCTCACCCTGATTTATGTTAAATTCGATTATGGGAAAATCAACTTAGTGCCGGTAAACTCGAAATTACGTCGTTTACCTAACACCAAAGGTTTTTTTAGTAAGATAAATGTTTGAAGTTGATATTGGCACAAAACTAATGACGAGGGAGGGGAAGGTGGGGTCATAATAACTAATAAGTATAATAATTATAGTCTATAGAAACTTTGAACACAACACAGAACTATCACCGTCCTAAGACATTGGACATTAATTTATAATGAAGATCCTCCTCGGAAAGGGACCTTATTATCACTAAAATCTAGTCCATTATTTTCGGCGTTTTATAACAATATTATTTTTCGAAAACCCAAAGCCGAGGATCGCGAAACCCTGCGGGGATTCGTATATACAGCGTAAACTCTTTGTTCCCATTGATTCGGGACAGAACTATTTATTTGTTTTAATTATTTTGCATATTTTATATCGTAAAATAAAAAAGGACAGCGGTGATTTCGCAAAAATATCTGAACGAAATGTACAATTGTTTTCTCAAGAAATGTAAACAAAACCACAGTCTTTATAGTTAAAAGTTGTACGGCAGTTTTCTCCGAAATAATACATATTATACACTCATATTAAGAAAAAAAAAAATAAAAATTGTATTATCCAAAATACCATGAAAAGTAAACATTTGTCTTCTAAACTCGAAAAAAGATAAGATACTGAATAATGTATACCTACTTTATAATAGTTTATATATTTATGTATAGTTTATAACTTTATATAAGTAGTTTATAAACTCTATTATTTGTATTTTCTTACTTACCTTTTGGTAAACTATCAGAACGTTTCCTCTAAAAGGATTAATTTAAATATTTTTCAATACCGGGGCTTAAACATTTTATATTAGGTAAATTTGATCATTTCTATAACTTTTTAAGTTTTATTTATTGCAATTCAGAAAAATTCCAATTATAAAACCATTTCCGTGTGACAATAATTAAATAACCTTTTAAATTTATTATATATTTTTTCCGGCAAGTGAAGTTGCTTTTTTTAAAAATCAAGGAATTAAAATATTAAATTGACACATTAAAGTAAATTAGTGTTATAATATTTATCCATGATCCACAAGATTGATCTATGATATTGTCATGAAACACATGTGTACTGAATGGATTTAGCGCGATTTCAACATGCATATTAATGGACGTATCTGAATTTATGAAAAGTAAATCAAAATGATTATCCAATATCACATTCTCATCGAAAATTACGTGTTAAGTTTTTAACGAATTGTCGAATTAATACAACATGTATAATGTAGTATGACTGGGATAAAAAATATGAAAAGTTTAAAGTAATAGTGAACTTAAAAATTGAAATATACCACTTATAGTGTTTTAAAAAAATAGAAAACAAAAGACAAATCCGTGTTAAAATTATAAGTAATAATAATAGGTAGTTAAATGTAACAATAATAATATCATTTTAGACTAAATTGATTTCAATCGTATTTTGATAATATAAAAAAAAAAAAATGTACATGAAATACATAAGTGATATAATTTTGGGTATAGTTTATTATTATTTTTTGTATAATTTTAAAATGTACACGTTTGGATAATAAAGTATCTGAGTTTTAATCGTATATGTTAATTTAAACTAAATTATAAGTATATCATTTTTTTTTATCAGCTTAAGACATTTGCTTTATTCAATTTATAATAACAATAATTATTATAGTGTGTTTTCATCTAAGTTTACTCATGAAGTCCGAGCATCGTCTAAAGGTTCTACTTTAATATATATATATATATATTTTTTTTTTTATGTATTGGAGAGAGGGAGTTATTGTGGTTCAAAATATTAATTAATACATAATAGCGTAATATAATAATATAATAATAAGATAAGGAGATAATATAAAAAATGTAAAAAAAAAAAAATTTACAAATATAAAAGCATAAATGTTAAAATGCATAGTATAAAATAAACTTGATAACATATTGATATTATTAACATAATATATTGATTATTAATTTATCTATAACCTTATTGTTGTTTACGTATTTTTATGTATAAACGAGATTATTAAATTGATTTATTCAACTCTTACGTTTTCTAAAGGTCCAGAACACACTCTTTATCAAATTTACAATATATTTATTATACATCTAATTATTATTTATTATTTACAATAACATGTTTTGATAACAATTTTTCTTATTTAGCTTTTAATATTTAAAATGTTGAATAAAATTGACGAAATAAGAAATTAGTATTAGGGCATAGGACAATTGACGTATTGCCTACTTGACTTTTAACATAAGAACTAATTCAGGCTGAACTTAATCGACTGAAAAATAAAAACCACTAAAAATTATAATATAGTAATTAGTAAATACCGTCGAAACAAAGTATTTTTTTATTTATAAGGTATGCATAAAAAACCAAAAATGAAGTATTCATAATAGTTTAGGTACATATTCGAATACGATTTTTGAATATTCGATTTTAATCAACTAAATTTTTATGTAACTTTTATTCTATTTTATGTCAATAATGCAATCATGAACATATTTTAAAAACAATATTATATGTTATAGTATAATCAAATTTTGTAAAAAAAAATCATATTAAACAAAGATAATTTCATAAACACTACAACGGGAAATCGTATTAAAACTAAGTAAAATAATGTTACTCTAAAATAACCTTGCCCTAGGTTATAAAAAAAAGTCCTCCCCTCAAAAATGGCCAAGTTTTTCCTCATATATAATAAAGTATAAAGTAGATATTTATGCTGTGTATGTATTCTATTAAATAATATTTTCCTTTTAAACTCTAAGCGTAGTTACTTTGGTTTTAAACATAAATGTTATTACAAATATTTATTATAAACTTATTTACATACTTACTTAAATATTTAATTAACTTACTTAGAAGATTTTAGATATTGATATATCTATGAAGTATTGTTTTATTGTAAGAGGTATATGAGGGCAGTAATGATTATGGATTTAAAAAATATACACCCTCCCCCCTCCCCTCGAATAGAATATTAGGAAGTGTAGGCAAAGCATCAATTGTGGGAAAAATGAGAGAGAGAGAGCATAGGCTGAGATGGTTTGGATATGTCTTGAGGAGTGAAGATTCAAAGGCAGCGAGCGTTGTTATGGAAATTGTCGTAGTAGGTAAGAGGAGGAGAAAGGAAAACCAAAAAAAAAAGTGGATAGATGGAATTGATATGAATTATATGAAGACAGCTGGTGCGAACAGACGAAATATAGGTGACCGTAATTTGTGGAAGTATAGGACTAGGGTGGCTACCGACCCTATTTAGTTGGGAGGTAAGACAAAGAAGAAGAAACAAATTATATTTCTCTATAAACATACTAGGTATGCCACGGGTAAAACATAACAATACCCTATATATATTCTAATATCTCCCAAAATTAATATAACGAAGTAGTTAAAACTTGTGTTTCAGAAACGGTCGTGCTTGTGAGTATAACATTTTCTAATTAAATAAACGGGCAGCGGGTGTACATTTCAATATTTCATTAATTTATAATATGCATATATCATTTGTTTCTAAGACCAAGTTATACGAGTATGAATAATAATGAATAACCCATAAATATTTATGAAAAAAAAAAAAAAAAAACACTTATTGATATCATTACTTACAATTCGGCTACAGGATATTAATAATAATGAAACAAAATAATTTTTCATTTATTTAAATCTACATAAGGATGTTGTAAAATAAAAATTTTTTTTTCAATTAAACCACCATAGTCGATTAATTATTTTAAATGTTTCCGACCAGAAAAAAAATGTATAATGACACCTTCTTAACCATTTCTTTGAACATGGATCAGAGTCAACCCTAATATGAATTTTGATATATAATAATATTATACGGTATTAATTTTAATTTAAAATCAATTAACACAATCTTTAAACACTGCTTTTCTCATTTTATAAATTCAATACTATACACGCAACACGATAATTGTAAATGTATTTTGTATTTTACTTTAAAAAAAAGTATTGCATAACGAACTCGTACATATTAATATTTATATATTAAATCGTTTTATGATAAAGTAATATTTTTCAATAGTTTTATTAAGTAATAAGAAATGTTAATTATTAATTAGCTGATTTCAAAACATAATTAAACATTCGAAAAGTTCATTTTCAATTGTGATACGAACAAGATAATTTATATCGAAAATAAAGGTTTTCCTCATACTTCCTCTTAATTTTATAACGACGTTATCGTGATTTTAACAAAAAAAGGTTCTAAATTATTATTTACTCGGGTATTCATTTATTTAATTCGTGAGTTTCGACTCTTTTAATTTGTACCCGAGTTTCTAGTTTCTTATTTATACATTATTATAAATAAAGAATATTTGAAGAAGAACTTAAAATTAATTATAACGTTGCTTTACTTTTGATAAAAAGAAAAAAAAATAGAATTTAAAAATGTATTTATATAAATATTATAATAAGTAATAAAATATTTTTCAAAAAGTCTAATTTTCCTTCAAGCTACTTCAACTACCAAACCATATTATTTTGAAAAATCAAGAAAATCGACTATGGAAATAAAACTATCTCTCTTGGGTACTTATTATATTTAACAATACAATTTTAGTTTTTTCGCGTCATAATCGTATTTTCAAATATTATTTTAACGGTGATAAAAATATAAAAGAAAACCTTTAAAAGAATATATTGTACTTAGCCTCATGACATATACGTTTAAACCTTGTGCATGCGTATTTCGTAATTTTCATATTAGTTTGGGAACTTTTTTATATTTATTTCAATTAAAGTTGTGTTGCAGGAAAAATTATATTATTTTATCATTTATCCTCAAAGACCATGTTAAAATAAAGAAATGAAATTAATAACATATTATTATTGTTCAGGATCACACCTAAAACAATTTGTTAAATAACTCTTTAACTCTCTCAGTATTAATATAATACTATTTACAATATTGATTGTCATACATATCATACTTTTATGTACATATTTTTATAAATCGATTTTAAATGAGGTACTAGATATTAAATAATTTAGTATTTAATGTATTAAAACTAAAATCATATAATAAATCGAAAATTAAATTATAATTTACCGAGTTTAATGAGAATGACTTACAATACGAACGATTTGACTAAATTAAAATGTCAATAATTAAATAATAAACTATGCTTACTAATTAATGTGCCATTAATATGTTACTGCCTATTGTACAATATTTTTTTAAATAAATTCTTATAATTTTGAATATGTTTTCCTTTCCTATAATAATTTATAGTCATTGTACTACAATAAGGTTCATTTATATACAAAAAAAAATAATTTTTTAGTTATATTATACGCATGGGTAAAACTAGAAGAGTCATCTAGATAACCAAAATTTCAGATGTCCATTTTAATAGATATAAGATTTTTGATAAATATCAGTGGCGGTCCTTTTTTAAGGAATTATGTTTAGGCATTCTATACGCGGGCGCGTGTATCCTATATTATTATAATAATTTAAGTGTGTGTGTAGTAAACGAATATCAGGGCACGTGTTTCATCTCTTTATCTTATCTGTAAAATAATCGGTTGGAAGGTGACGCAGGTCACTGCGTTTCCGTTGCATTAACAACAACTATAATTATTCAAGTATGATAATATTAAAATAATTATTATTATTTATTAATTTATCGACACAAGTCGTAAAGTCGTAAAAACAAAATTTGATGCAGTATACCCGTACAAAAATAATATATTATTTCTTGAGACTGTCATAATAATAATATTGTTTTCGTGTGCGGGTTGTTACTGTGCTAAGGTAACGTTACCGCAGCATCCGAAATCAAAATAATGAATTTTGGGATGTCAGTAGCGCCCCCGATAAAAAAATTATAACATGACAAATAAACGCTGTCACATTCCTAAAAATGCACTCAAGTAATGAAATAAACTATTTATTGCACGACAATTATAAGTAGTTTTTATCAGTGAGATTAGTTACATTCACCACATCATCTTCTCCTCAGATAAATTTTCTTCGATGAGTGTTTATAAAAAAATAATTTTTGTATGGCTTCTAATATTATATTAAATTCAAACATTTTAAGAATAATAATTGTAATTATAATAAAGAACGCATAATAAAAGTAAAAATATAATTATTTATAAGACGTTATGTAAGTATAATCAAGTGTTACACTTCAACTAAATACTAAACAGTAAACTAAACGTTTAATAATTAATGGAAAAGTCGGAAAACTTCGGGAATGGATTCCGAGAGAAATGTTAACCGCAAAATGTGACAATGACAGATTTGTACGGTGTAAGGGGAATTAAATATAAAAAATATAAAAAAATATAAGAAATTAGGAATGTCGATTTTAGGCATTCCTCCTTCGTGCCTTCGGTACTCGGAGAAATTAGTGGTTTATTATAATTAAGATTTGAATGCAATAATATTGTATTAAAGAATACGATTCTGAGCGAAACTCAATCAATTACTATATATTATTGTAATGATAATCCGTTATAAAGTTTTACTTTGAATATAAATTTTGTAATCTTCATTTACTTAGATTCATTTCTACCCTAAATGTGTTATCATACATAAAAAAAAAAACATCTTTGCAAAACCAAAATATAAAATATTTTATTTTACTAAAATTGTGGTGAGTTTCGTTTTTTTAACCTTTTTTTTTTGGTAAATTCAAGAGGTACAATAATGATAATTTTACTATTACTATATTATCTTAAAACTATATATATACCAATTTAAAGAGTAATGCATATATAATGTATTTATTAAATGAATCATTACCTATAGGTACGTGATAATTAATTTTACTATTACTTATATATTTTTATAATATATATATATTATTTCTCAAAAGTTTTTCTTTGAGAGGGGAAAAACTATCAAAAAGTGGCGGAAAATCGGCAAAATTACGGTTTCTGATATTTTTTTAATTTGGTGATAAATAATTGAGTTTTTATCATAGGGACTTAAACATTTTTTTGAGTATTAACATAGGTAATATACAAGTGTGGTACAATTTTGAAACGATTGGTAGATTATTTGACTAAGTATTGAGATTTTTATCCAAAATTACGGATTTTGTCATTATACATTTTTTTATTTCGTGATAACTAATTAGGTTTTGACTACAATTTTTGAAAAATTTGAAAAATGAGCTAAATAAAGTACTAACTAGATGTAATTTGCCACAGAAATGATACTTTTCAAGTCCTTATGATCACAACCAAATACGATGAAATAAAATAAAATAAAATAACAGAAACCGTAATTTAGCCAATTTTCAAGAACTATTACTTTAAAAGCTTATAAAAAAATTGTCATTCGCGATTTACAAAATATATTGTAAAAAGATAAAGTTGTATATGATTAGACTCTGATAAAATTTTCAAACCGATAAACCGATAAAATTGAAGGAAATATTAAACATTTTTAGAAAAAAGTTCAAAGTTTTATACTTAGTCAACCAATCGTTTCAAAAATTGTACCACACTTGTATATTACCTATGTTGATACTCAAAAAAATTTTCAAGTTCTTAAGATCAAAACTCAATTAGTTATCACGAGATTAAAAATTTTAAATAACAGAAATCGTAATTTTGCTGATTTTTCATTTTTTTGTAGTTTTCCCCTCCCACGGAAAAACTTTTGAGAAATTCGAAAAATGAGCTAAATAAAGTACCAACCGAAAGCATACCCTACTTGTGGTAATCGGACCATTATTTCTACCTGAAAAATTGTTTTCATACATCAAGAAAAAAAAAAAATCTTTGTAAAACCAATACATTCTTCGTTTCGCTCAGAATCTAAAAACAAATCATTATCAGAAAAAAAATCTCTAGTCGGATATTATATAAAGTTAAAAATAAAAACAAGACATATGTCTATATTTATAATATATATTATAAATAAATACAAATATGCTGCAGGTAATGTGGTCGAAATATAAATGTAGTATTGGAATCAACCAGTTATTTTTAAAGTAATTATAGTATGTATTATATAACTATATGCTTATAAATAATCTCGGTAAACATTTAAAATGTTATACTGCTCATACACTTGATTACAAATTCAATAAAAACCATAAAAAGTGTTAAAATATTATTGTATTTATTTATAATTTATAAAGTTGATATATATTATAAATGATAATACAGAGTGCGGCAAAATACCCTCCCTAGTTTTAAAGGCAAATAAAAAGAGAACAATTTTAATGGGGGTTAAAAAAGAGATCTTTATGCAGAATTCGCCTTGCAGAACGATAAGAGAGCCGAAATACAGCAGAAACGTTTTTGATGTTTTTGAAAAATGATAGTTTTCGGATGTGGCGATTCTATCATTGATTTGGCGTATATTTTTAATTTAATAAATGCGCTATTAATAATATCATAATGATAATTATTATATAATAATTAATAGTATTACCGAATCGGGTACACGTGACAGCGACCACACACTAGTTTTTACGAAAATACGTTTCCACAGCAAACGCGCGTTGCCGGTCTGTACATGTTCATAACTGAAACCGTCTGTAACGCACAATTCCCGTCTGTCTACATAAATAGACACAATTCCCATCATTCTACCATTATAAATGTATAAATAACTGCCATTCTGAAACTAGGGAAGACGTTTGCCCGGACTCTGTATGATTTCGTTTCATATTAAGGACTTAGATCTGCTTAGACACCCTAAATCTTTATACCGTTCAAATATAAATATCGCATAATGTCTCGACCACCATTTCGAGACGAACCGATCATGAACTAACGTTTTGCTGCTAAGAGTGTAATTCGATTGCGCTAAACGATTGCATTTCGAGCGTGCACCGTCTGTCGACGTACATGTCACCATGTCCCGTTCGCGTATTTCGCAAATGTAGGTACCCTCAGAACCGCTCTGTTCTGATTGATTCGTTTGAATTTACCGCGGTTTTGTTCATTTAATTTTGTTCAATTTTAATTTAGATTAACAAAAAATATATTATTTTGTTTTATTATTAATACCTTTTTTTTTATAGTTTTCGATTAATTTTAATTAAACAATGTTATTATTAATTTGACGTGGATTTCCACAACAAATCGAGAGATATATTCGATTTGTGAAGCGAAGCAATAGCGCGAGGAGCGTAGCGATGATTGCCAGCAACGCCCAGAACCTACCTCGTCTGCGGTTAGGTCTATTTATTATAAAACAAGTAGGTACCTACCTAATTATTTACCTTGTTCGTCTTATTATTAAGTAATTTATATTAAGAATTATTAGCTAATCAAATTGTTTAATAAAATGTATGTTATAAGTTGTTTTAAAGTATAAATTATGAGTTAATGACTATAATGTATAATCAATGATAATATTATAATTTTAACAATATAAAATCATCAAAAAGTATAATATATTATCTATAAAAAATATTTATTATTTAGTGCAACAAAAAAATATGATGATAAACTAAAGTAAATTTGTTGAACAAAACCGCGGTAAATTCAAACGAACTAATTAGAGCAGAGCAGTTCTGAAGTATACGTTTTGAGTATAGGGTCATTCCATAATATAACCGTTAAATTTACTCATAAAGTTTTAATATTATAAATTTATTAAGAATTATAATGATATTCTACTTAATATAATATGATGATACAATGTTATACAATTTTTAAATTTTATTGTATTGGCTATTGAATATTATACAATAGTTATTTTACTGAAATTTAAGATTTAAGGTCTAAGTGGTGGATGGGAGACGGTAAAAATGCACTACATCTAGGGAATATTAAAGTTAGATTAGACGAGGATCATCGTTGGAGCTTGGCCACTTACAAACAAGATAGTTATTAAAACAGGCAGGTAGGTTTAAATTAATTACCCATATTATGTTAGTGTTTAAAAAATAACTTTATAAATATTTAATTTTACAACTTTATTTGCTATCTACTTTACAAAATCGGTAGAAAGAGAAGAGTAAATGCTGAAAGAGTATATGCTATATTATGTATTTAATATATTATACAAATAGATAGAAATTCTCTATCGTAAAAATATTTGTTTTTTTTAAAATTATTATCTTAACGAAAAAAAGTTTTGGTCATTAATTATATGCATAATTATCACCGTTATAATATTATGTGTTCGTTTTTATTCTTAACTAACATTTAAAAAGGTAAATAGTATAATCGTAATCGTTAAGCTTTTTTCCATACATTAAAAACTTTGTTTTAAGGGATGAGTGTCTGTGGAGAAGGTCATAGATGTATGGAAAATATTGTAGGTAACTATTAAAAATTAAATAATCGATAAAAAAAAGTTTTAAATATATTTTAATTGTCTAGACTATAGAAACAGCTGGTAATTTTTTCCACGCGTAATTTTGTATTTCGACGCCACTGGATATCAGAAAAATGAAAAAAAAACATATCGATAGTAGGTATACATTATTATGTTTCTTACATATAAATGCTTTTATATATTTTAATCGTCGTCATCTATAAAACATTTTACAAAACGAGTTTTTTCTTATTGAAAATATATGTTTTTTTTGTATTATCAACACAGCGGGAGACGAACCGGACAAAGTGATTTATTAGTTCGACACGGTGAGACGAATTACATTATGATAATACGTGGTGATTGTACAGTACAAAATACTAAATATTTAAAATGTTAAAAGTTGTATGAAACATTATTATATTACCTATGTTATCTCCGAATTAAAAGTAAATTATATTACTGCGTTGTGTAAAACGTGAATATTATTTTAGGTTTTTCGAATTATTTAATAAGCGTTTCGGTAATTTCGTTATTAGAAAAAATAAAAAATAAAAAATATTATTCAACGAGTATAATATAAAACCGAGAACGGATTCCGTTTTTCTGAACATTGTATAATATGATTGCGATTCAACGCATTCGGAGATTAAATTCATTCTGAAATGATCGACGAACAGTCGATTTACAAATATTATTAACGAATATTAAAAATATTAAAAATAACGAATAAAAAACGAGTTAAATATTATAATGCAGTGACGGTCGACGGCCGTTTGATATGATATGAAAATGTATTGCGAAGCTTAAAAATTACCGTTTTGAGTTTTCCCCGGGTAACTATTGTCGCGTACAACACCGACAATTAATGTTCATTTGTCTTGGTTGACTATATAAGTCTGCCGTTCCAACAGTTCCCTTACGATACACAATATTTTAATTTTCGCTCGTATTCTCAGGTCTGGGTTGAATTTCATGATACTAGCGAAAAGCTCGGAGAGAAGACTGTCGTCCTCGACTTCGACCAGTTCCTTAATGATGTTGTTCTTCTCGTCGGTTTTCCTTATCAAATTCTCGATGAACGAGTCGTTTTCGCTCATCGTCAGCGCGGCGCTCGAAACGCTCGCCGCCGCCGCATCGGACGGTTCGAAAACGATATCCGACAAGTCGCTAACAACGCGCAATATCACCGCCATCGCCCCGTTCTTGAGATCCGGCATCAATTGCGTTATGGTTTCGTATAAAACTTCGAAGAGCTGATGATCGTCGACTTTCATGAGCTCGTTTAACGTGTCGTTCCATTGTTCGCATTTCGTGGTCGAGATCACGTACGAATAGGATACGTCGTTCGTGTACGGCAGTTGTACTTGATTGAGTAAGTCCCTAAAATTAATAATTGTGATAAAAACGATAAATGATCATGAGCAGGGGCCGTAAACAGATACGACGAATGGAATGATAAAACGTGAAAAATAACGGTACGAAATAATTTGAAAATTATTCTCTATATTTCGGTGTTAAAATCAAATAAAATGCGTTTCATCCCGCCAATTATATTGAAATATTAGAAAATTCATTTTATTTACTGTGGACAGTCCATAATATTAGTAAATTAGAATTAGAATAGATTATTATTATCTATAAACTGGCAATAGACTGATTGGTAGATTGGTATAGACTGATGATTAATTAATTGAAACTTAATGACGTTTGATATTTTAAAAACATCATTAAATGTTAATAAAAAGTTTGAAAATTGTTTTAGAAATACTATTTTATTAACTTTTACCATTACTTAAACGAAAAATGTATTATTATTATTATTATTATCCCCATATTTCAATAATGACTTACACCAAACGTCTTGATAAGTATTATGTAAAAAGTTTAAAACTAATAAAACAAAAACAAATTCAGGGGTTTTAGATGGTTTAATAATACCTACATAATATCATAATATATATGTATAAATAGTTTATATTTTATATAAATATTATCGTTATTCATTAACAGTTTTAAAAATATTTCGTTGAAATATATATTCAAGATGTTAGTTATTTAAATATTCAAATAATTTATATTTAATGTGAAATATTTCACGCTCATATCCGAGAAATTCGTAATCATTTTAGTTTACTTTTTAATCAAAGAGTAGAAAAAACTTAAGATCAGATGTTGAACGGCTGGTAACAAAAACAACTGTGAGTTATAACTGACTATTTTTTATTATATTTATTTTTATTATTATTAAGACGTTACATTATTTTAGTTGCTAAATTTTTATATTTGTTCATAAATAATATATTTTATTAAATGCTAGATATTAAAGAATGAAAAATAATTTAATTTGACGTCTGTTGTCAAATATGATTTTCGATTTAAAGTTATAACGATGGTATACTCACAATTCATCGTAGTCCTCAACGTCAAGAAAAGACAAGGAATCCGCAAGGATTAATTCGGATTTATTGATTTTTATCGTCGATCCGGTGTTCAACTCCGCGATTAATTTCATCTTATTGTACGTGTAGATCATATTACGCCAGTGCTTCTTACAATCGTCGACTGAGAAAAACAATAACAAAACATAAAATAGATAATAAAACAATTTCAATGCGATGTCGTACCCAATTATAGGCTAGAACCATATTTTAACCTAACTTTTTTCCCCTATCGCAGACGACCACGAAACTATTTTTGCATTTCATTTCAAGGTCAATATATCAATAGTATAGTAGTTAATTTACAGAGAATAATAAATTTCATCTGTTGCGTTCGGAGAACTCTGTCCATTTAATGGACCACACATTATAACTCAATTTATGTATTTCTGTGACGGTAAAGTTCTCTATCGTATGACCTCCTAAGCATAATCGATAACTGGGAGGGGCTTGGGGGGCTAAGCCCCCCTAAAAATTGTTTTGCAAATATTTATGAATAATAATGCTTATATTGTACTTGAAAATATTAGCTACCCATAAGATTTTAATGAATTTTAAATGAATTTTCTTCTAGGGTCACGTGACCCGAAAGTGCTCGCGTTGAATTAATCGTATGTGAGCGAACATTTTCCGCGAAATCGGTCGTTCGTCAGTACGGATCTGGCTGTTGGCTTTATAAAATTAATGTCTGACGTTCTATTCCCGTTTCTCTTGCAACGCACACGACGACTTTTCTATAGGCCATTTCATCAATTGGAAACGTGCCGAAAAATCACCAATACGGCTCGTACGGTATGCTTTAACCCCTCTCAGCGATAAAAAACCATAACCTAATCGCTTTTTTTTTTTTTGGTGTTAGTGGGAGGGGGGAGGGGCGAGACGTGAGAGTAATAATAAAAAATTTTTCGGACGCTAATCCCCCATAGTTGCCGCCTCGATTTTCGTGTTGGAATTCGAAATGCGTATTATTTTTCTCCCCCTCAAACTCGACTCGAACGTACTTAACGCGAACTATTCGGTTTATATTTATTATTATTATTTTTTTTTATGTGGTCGAAGTCGAATTTCAATAAACACAAAATATATTTATTTTTCTATAATCCTATATACTAAACGTATTTAATATCAAAAGTGTTACTCACTGGTAATCGTAAACGCGTTGGATATGTCGGCCCATACGTTGTCTCTGATCGTTTGGTCGTGATACGACGGATGTTCCGAGTCGAACAAACACGGGTGTCTGCTTATGTGTTCGGCCAGTTCGATGTATTTTTCGAACAAAAACGTGGATGTGGACGACATAATATTTTTGAGACGGTTTAAATTTTATAGTTAGAATTTATAGTTAACACGAGAAATATTTTAACAACAATAGTAATAATAAATAACGATTCGATGGAAAAATTATCGACTATCGATGGTACAGAATACGGATCGTTAACAACCGGGTTACTCGTACGTTTTGACCGCACACGCGGACATCGCCGACGCGCGTGGGCAACGCGATAATACTCGGGCGACCGTTGCGCGCCACTGCGGACGCTACATGCGGAATTTCAGTTTTTATACGACGGGACCTGACTACAGGTAGACAGTAACCACTAAATCTTTACAGGTATACCGGTTGCACGGCACCGACAATGTGTATACCCATTATTTAAGACGACGTTACACCCGCATCGCATTCAATGATGCTGACTCTGTCTATCTAACGGGGAATCACAGAAAAATTACAGCAACTCAGAAACATTGATTGTGCGTTGAACTTGGAGTGAAAACATCTATTAGAATATTTATAGAGAAGAATATTTCGGAGCGAATGTCATATCCGTTTTGTAAAATATCACCCGGCAAAGGAGTTACAACGTGATAAAAAAATATAAAATTCTGATGGTGATAGTTTACAAAACGGATATGACGTTCCCTCCAAAATATTCTTTCTGATTACTCCAAGTTCAACCTAAACGACACAAATAATGTTCTGCGTTCCTGTGATTTTGCTACATTCCCCGTTAGATAGACGAAGACAAAGTCCTCTTAATATTTCCATTTTACTATAATATCGTTTTGCTTAGTGACATGAATACGTTTTCCGAAGACCATATTGAAACATAACTTATGTTTTTATTTAAAAAATTTAATCGATTTGATTAATAATATTATTCAATCATAATATTACAGCATAAAAAGAAATCAACAACGTTACGTGTCAAAAACTCAAAACTAATTAGTATTTAGTAATGAGTGAATTTGAAATGCTCTAAGAAACAAGTAAAATGCCTTTAAAAAATCATAATTTAATGCTCTTACAATATTACAAAATATTAATAAATGCCCTAAAAAATTGTTATCTACATAACTTATAAAAATTAAAAATTGAAAATAATAAAATATTTAAAAATAAAAAAAAATAAAAAGAAGTAATAAATATTCTGTCTAAAATTTAGTTATTATACGTATACATAACATTAAGATAAAATGAAAAAAATAATTTATAGGTAGGTATTATTTTTTTTTTTTTTAAGAAAAAGGATAGAAGGTAAGTAAATTTAATAAAAATTTGTATCAATTATTATAAAATATGCGAAAAAAACCTTAAAAATAAAAATAAAAATGCCTCTAAAAACGCAAAAAAGTGCAAAATAAAAGTTTAAATTTTAAATTGTTTGATGTATGAAATGAATTATGAGCATGGAAAACAATGTTTTAAGACATTCAAAAAAAATGCATTTTGCAGTACAAAATGTGTCCTACACATTACAAATAAAATTGTGCACAATGGCTATTCAATCCGATTTTTGCTTGTATCACCTAATAAATACACTATCAAATAAATCAAACCTGTTGAGTTAATTTATATAACGAGTTACTTTTTATTAAGAATTGACTTTAAATTTAGTGAGTTAAATTCATTCTTAAATACGAAGTAAGTTTATAATCAATTATTATTTTATTAAAATAAGTCAAATTAGATACTTTTATTAAATTTAAAATATTTTTATATTTTAATTTAACTACCAACAACAATTATAGCTTTATTTATTTTATTTATTGTAAGTGCTTAAAAAATATGTTAAAAATTTAAAGTAAACGAATGTATATGAGTAGGTAAAATTTTTTAAATTAAATTACTTACATAATGTGTTTAACCTATTTTTTAAACTTTTTAATTAAAAAATGTTACTTCTATTATCGTTCAGCGTTTAGCATTTTTAAGTTAAGTAAAATTAAATATAATGTGTATAACTTTTAATTTAACTTAAACATTTCTAGAATATTTTAATTTTACGAGTTAAAAATGTTAGCTCAACCTTGCCAAATATTATATTGGATTATTTTCTCTATTTCGTTTTTTAAACCAACAATATTAATTAATTTAACCGACTAATTATAATAATTATTTTTTCATATTGCCGTATATTACGGTTAAGAATAATACTGTTGGTTATTTATAAAAAAATATATATGATATGTGTTTTATTTATTTTTCATGTTTTTCAAAAGTATAGTAAATCTGGTTCCCAGTTATAAATTTATAAAGTATTTAAATAACGTACTTGAAGAATTATAACGTCATCGCTTCATATATTGTCTGGAATCAATTAATCAATTTTCTAAGTAAAGAATTTCGAATTACAAAAGTTGTTTAAGTTGTTCTGAGAGAGATCATGCCCATTCTCCTGACTAAAATATGTACGATGTGCATACCACGCGATTAAAATCTAAATAGTCGTTATTAAATTCTCAACCCATAGCGAATTTTAAACGTGAAAAGATTATGATCTCTTATATAATATAATATTCTATTGTATTAGTAAAATTATAGTAAAAATACGATATTTTTCAGTTCATTTTTTATGTTTATGTTTTGTAATTTTAGATTCTGAGCGAAGCGAGAAATGTATTCGTTTTAAGAAGATTTTTTTTTTTTGGGTAGATATAATGGTCAGATTACCGTTCTTTCGGTAGCAAATCCCATCTAGTTGGTACTTTATTTATAAATCGGCAAAATTACGGGTTCCCACTTTTTGAATTATTTTATTTCATGATAAAGATAACTAATTGAGTTTTAATCGTAAGGACTTGAAAATATTTTTAAGTATTATCATAGATAATTTACACGCGTGATAAAATTTTGAAACAGAGTAGTTAATTTTCTAATTATATAAAAATGTTTCCAAAAATGTTTAATATTATCTGCAATTTTTGGTTAAATGGTTTGAAATTTGTATAAAAGCCTACTCATATACTACGTAATCTATTTACAAAATATTTTGAAAATCATAAATCACAATTTTTTTTATAAGCTTCTAAATTTATAGTACTTTAGTAGAATTAAATATTATGATAATTTATGTGTTTTTAAAAATCTGAAAGCGATATAAATTATTGCATTCAAATCTTAATTATAATAAACCAATTTCTCCGAGGATCAAAGGGGCGAAAATGAACGTCCCGCTTTTTCTTTTTTAATTTGTTTTTAAGCTTTGTTTTATATTTTTAATGTAACATTATGGAGTTTAATAAAATAATAACAAAACATAAAAAACACGAATATTTCACCAGATATTTTACACATAACTATAATTATAAAGAAAAAACTAGTTTAAGTATGGTCTTATATTAGTTTAAATAAACAATAATACAGTTAAATCAGACGACATTGTTATTGCAAACAGTTTTCGTGCATTATATTTCAAGTGTTTATGTTCAGGTTTATTTTAACTTTTGTTATAATAAATTGTAATAAATTTATATTACTATGTCAATTTTTATAAAAGTTTTTGATGTATTTATATTTATTTGCGAATTTACAAACGTTTTAATGTATAAATAAATCGTATTTGAGTTTTTTGGTACATATTTATCTCGTTTTTAATATTGAATTTGACTTCACGGAATCTGTATTTTGGTATATAACGATATATGGGTTTATAATGAATTTAATCGTTCTGAACGAAAATAATATATAAATGAGTCAATGATACCCCTCTGCTCCCTTCTAAGGCGTAACAGATCATATAATAAAAACCAGTAATAACCTGTAACCCGGTTAAGTAATAAAAAATGACCCCGTGATCCTATTGTTGGTAACATAAATCATCTGGTAATAAACACCTATTGTGATTATTGTTGTATTGATACGGTGTAATCGGGTTTGTTAGAGACGGCGAAAAAAACCTATTGAAATCGTTCAAAAAGCATAGAAAATAATAATACAGATATTGGATATTTATAGACGGTAGTTAGTCCCTTAAACGTAGGGTGATAAAAATTTAGAGTTGACAAAATATGTTTTCTATGCAGTTTTTATTATTTTAACAATAGTTTTATCATTCTGTTTAATAATAATTCTTATTTACAACGAAAACAAAGGTTTTTTGATAAGTTTATTGAATGATATTTTAAAATAATGTTTTCCCATATAATTTGTTAGAACAATATGAATTCTATAAACATTTTTCAATACATAATTGAAATATTTTTTTTATTCGCGCAATACAAGTATTTCAAACACCAATGATTGTTACTTTTCGTTTCCGTTGCGTCATTTCATTTAGATAAGTACTCAGTCCTAAACTGTAAGGCTATAAAAGATCTGATTATTTTCCAAAAAACAATCAATAACCGAACAAAAAATTGTTATGTAAATTTTAATATCAACATGAAATAATTGCTTATTTAAAACTGAAATAATAATACTGAAATAATATTCGATTGGACGACCAAGTCAATATAACGATAAACTGATTTATAATATCAATAAATCATAACAGAATATTTTATGACAATGTTCCTGGAATTTTGTTTTTCATAATATTCACATTGGACGTGTAAAGAAATCATGCGTATCATCTAACTATGAAATCGTGCGTACTTAAAACGTTTTTGTTTTTAAAATTATTCAGAACAGTATAGTATTCGGTCACGTATACGTAACAAGACCGATGAAAATAAACATTATGTCTATATGTTACATGTTGTAAAACAATGAAAAGGTACTTTGACAAAGTTATCTCATTACTCGACCCGGGTAAAACTTAAAGAGATGTACGTAACAACGTATTTACATTTTAATGTAAAAACAATTAAATTAATAATCAAATGGGTACCGTAATATATCAATATGAAAAAGTTATATTGCGATATAACAGACTACAAGAGAAATATATTTTTTAAAAATGTATAATTTAAAACAAATTGAACACATATCGGGGGCGAGACAATGAGGGTATTATATCTCCCCCCCTGGACTTTAATTTTTTTAATTTTGGTTTATTTATTTTTTGCGCTATTATACGATTAGTACTGTTCTATAATGTATACAGCGAGATTACACCTACAAATAATGTCATCTTAATAAACCAAATCTGTTAACATTTTAGCTAACAAAAATATTTACAAAGGCATGTTTATCTTAATATTAATATCGGAATTTATAATCAAATACATATTGTTTGCCGGTACCAGTGATATATTTATGGAGGGGGGTCGAATGGGTTTAAATCCCCTCTATGACCAAAAAAAAAAAAAAATTGCTATTAATATTATATTTTGCCACTTGTTTATTAGAACATGTTTATTTTGATTGTTTTGTAATTAATTTTTTTATAGTATCAAATGGTAAGGAAGGGAGGTTAGTCTTCAAGAAGTTTCTAAAAAAAAGCTGATCCCCCCCCTTTAAAAATAGCTAAATACACCTCTGGCAGGTACCAACAAAATATAAATTATAAATTTAAGTCTATATTTTCTAACAAAACACACCTTAATAGAAGTAAAATCTAATAATCCTTTCAAAATCTAATAGAGTTTCATTTACCTCACATAAATATGCACAATAGTTGGCAGAATTAAATCACTTAACGACTCAGTGGTGCTGAACTTAATTTAAAATGGAGTGACAAGAAAATAATTTAACACCCGTCCGAAAGTTTATTTCACAGAGGACAACCCCCACCTCCGATATATATCCCGGATATAATCTTAATAAAAGTTTTTACTTGTTATCAATATTAATAAAATCAAATAATATTAAAACACGTTTTTATAGATTTTTATTTGTTTGGAACCATCGAAAATTTACAATACTCTCTAGACACAAAGTCTGAAGTAAATACTGCCCACCCTTATCTGTAAAGTGTAAATATTTATTATTTGTATAATTATTAATAATTATAATTAATATTTTAATCAATAGTTGCAACTATTAAATTTTACCTAACCTTAATATATATTGTATTATTGTAACACGCATTTGAAACATCCTGTATATTGTATACGATGTATATTATACGCAGACTTCCATAATAAATTTATGTTCCAGAAAATGCAGGATTGTGGCGGATTGTAACAAAACAACTCCACACAGGTCTTATAATAAACATTCTGCTCTCCAATTTTAACATATTATAATCAGTGTTTGAATTGGAAAAATAATTGAATGAGGACTATGAAACTTAAAAAAATGTAGCAACCCTTGTAATGATTGAAATTCAATTATAGCCGTTAGCGCTTCAAAAATTAGAAGGGGTACGCTAAAAAATTTTTAAAAAAGAAGAGGTACTACGTTCACCCACGTCTACCCACCAATTTAAGCGCCAATTTAATATATTATATAATATAATATAATTGCAATCTAATTGTTATTATCGCCAAGTATTTTACATTCTCAACCATAGGCCACGACTCACACACTCCTTTTAAAAAGTGTGTTCGGTGCTACTATTTCAAAGTCAAATAATAATAAAAACTTTCGTTAGGTTAGGTTTCGTTAGCTTTAAAAATCCGATGCCTTCTCGATTCTGTTATTAGTTAAAAATTCACAATCCCCCTTTTTATAAAAGCTGATTAAGCCACTGACACGTTGTATAATATAATTAACAAATCTTAAATTATTACCAATGGTGATAATAATACTATTTCTCTTTTGTCAATAAAATTATAAAAACCAATAACACAAAACCTTCAACATATGCGATATCGCGACATTCCCGAAAATTAAATTCAGATATTGAAAAGACTACAGGAAATTGACGTTATCAATTTTTATCAAAATATTGATATAATCGTTGGCTAACACTTTATAATTTATATAATAAATTAAATAGGTATTTTACTTTTATATTACTATTATAATATAATCTGTATACGTAAATTTATTCTCCATTTTCTTCGTTTATATAATGTTAGATTATTCGGTTATAATATACCGGTAACTAGGTAATGGTAATTATATCTAAGATATTAAGTATATATATATGTACTTAGGTATGATCTACGTACTTTACTACTTTAGTAGTTGGCATTGAATAAAGAAAAAAGTTAAAATAATTTAATATACTCTAGGACGGTTAGTACCCTTATCTTTATTGGCTTGGCCACTGATCATGTTTCATTAAATTAGTTATACGAACGCGTTTTATTAATAACAAAAAATATTAGGCAATTTATCACTGTTAAAAAAATATCAATTTTAATTTAAACTTCCTGGCATTTTTAATCGGTAGGTTTTTAATAGCCCACATAACAATTATTCATGTTTAATTTAATAATATAAACAACAAAGAGACTAACAAATAATTGGATATTTGGACCGCGGTACCGCATTTGTTTTTTATAGACACATTAAGATGATTATTATCAATCGATAATACTCAGTGATCACTGACCTATATACATGGAACACGTGTTCCATACATTAAAAAACCTGATTTAAATAAGATATGCATTCCGTTTCTTTTTTATTTTAATAAAATTTTACTTTAATTAGTTGGTTAAACAAGAATTATTCCATAAAAAGAAATGAATAAGAAGGACAACAGTTTGCTGTCAATGCCATAGGAAACTATTTGTTATAATATGGCATTATACTCTAATATTACCTAAAGTTAATTTTAAGCGACATTTTATAATCAGTTGACAAAGCCATCTGTCGTATAACCCACGCAATTTGGTCGACGTATATAATGGATATTTTTTACGAGTTCCAATCCCCCACCGAAAAAAAAAGTAGCCTAAGAAATCTGTTATAAAAGGTCCTTCGGTACTTCTCTTAAGTGACCACGATAACGAGCACTGCTTAAGAGAAAGTATTAAAAGGACCTTTCAGAATTGTATTCCTTTAATTCTAGGTACTTTTACTCTCGATCAACTGACCACAATAACGAGCACTAGATTAGAAATAAATACGACACGTCTCAAATACCAATTTCTTATATACGTCTTAAAAAATTATTAAAACAGTCTAAAGTATTTTAAATAAAACAAACGATTTTTAATTACTATTTTGAAAACTTATACTTTTATTTTTCAAAACACACTAAATCTTAAATTTAAAAAAAAAGTAGAATCCCAAACTGCCGTATATGAAGTATTTTTAAAACTTCTACATCACACGCACGACACACACAACGCAAAACGGACAGCCCATTTCCTTCATTGTTAAGGTCATTTATATCTTAATTTTTGCTGTCCTTGCGCTCTTTGTTTATTTGTGTGTGCGTGTGTCTACTATTTTAAAATGCTTAGTTAAATATTTAATGCTAATTAAGTTATAGTAAATTAAAAATTATATTGTATGTACTTATATATGACACATCCTATTTGATAGAACACTACCATGCATTATTTTATACAGTTTGTTCGACATAATCAAAAACATGTTTATTGTAGTCCATCGTCTCCGTTTTTATTTACTCTAGCTAATTATATTTTCCATTTGTCTGTCAGTGTTCTTGATTTTGTTAAGAATAATGGTCCAATTACCATAATAGAAGTACTTTAATATTTTAGTTTACTCATTTGTCAAATTTCTCAATAGTTTTTCTTTGACATAAGAAACACAACCAAAAAATAGTTACAAAACTGCGAAATTTAAGGAAACTCATTTTGACAAAATTTATTTTAAATATATTATGATAAATAATTTACTTTTGAATGTAGGTACATGAAAATTGTTTTGAATATTTTCGTAGGTAGTCTACAATAACAATACAATTTTGGAACAGATTGATTAATTTCCTATCTATAAAAAAAATAAATATACATCTTTGAAATTTATTCAAAATAGGTAATTACTAATTGCAATTTTGGGTTCTACAGTTTGAAAATTCTATGGATACAAGTATAGTTATAAACTACTTAACCTAGTCACAAAATATTTTGTAAATAGACAGTCCAAATTTGTTTTCATAAACTTCTAAAATTTGAATTTTTTATAGAATCGATTAATATTATATTCTTTATGATTTTATTGTATGTTTTATAGCATAAATATTTTGATTTTTAATATTTTAATAAATTTGATATGTTTTATGACATACTTCTGAATATCTATGTAAAAAATCTTGAAAATCGTATCCATAACTTTAAAACACATCTTTAAATTTTATGATTTCAAATTGATATTTGATTTTTATGTTTTTAAAGGGTTAAAGACACTTCTACAGGTAGAAATAATGATTCGATTTCCACGCATAGGGTATGCTTTCAGTAGAGAATTGCATTTTATTAAATTATAATGTTTTGTTCACTTTTCGTTTTTCTTGAAAGTTTCCTCTTGAGGTATAAAAGACTAATAAATAATGGTTGAAAAATGGTAATATTAACCGATATTTCACGGAAATTGTAATTTTAATGAACAAGTATTTTATAGTTATTTTATGAACTAATTTTTCTTTTACGCATTATTTGATTATTATAAAATTAATATAAAGAAATATTATCAATATATATTGTATATCTGACTGAGTTTCGCTCAGAATTGTATTTTCGAATGCAATAGTATTGCGATATTATTGAATTCAAATCTCAATTATATTTTAACACAATTCCATTTCCATTTCCGAGGACCGAAGGTATGAAGGAGGAACTCCAAGAATCGACTTCCTCGGTGATTATATTTGATATCGCTTGTGGTATTACAAAAAAAAATCCATTTTTAATTATAAAACTTGTATGTGTTAAAATGAAAATTGTATAAAAGTATTTTTCATTGTTTATTACAATATTTTTAAATAAAATTTGAATATTATTTTTTATTGTCTTCTCGTATTTTCGTCTATATTACAATTAGTTTAGAATATTTAATTATATTAAACAATATAGGTACTGTAATAATTATATACACTGGCATTCTAAAGTAAACACAGTGTAATAATATTTCATTCTTTTTTTTTAAATTTTAAAACTGATTTATCCTGAACAACGGTTTAGTCATGTTTATTAGGTCAAAATTAGATAACAGTATGCGGAGGAAAATAATGTCCAGTTCTCGATATAAAACGTCGTATTTCTTTTAAAATATTTATTGAATTAGTTTTATCTAGGGTCGTATTATATAATTAATTAATACATCATTGTTTAAAATATTTTTTGATATTATCCGAGTCCAGATAGCAAATCTGTAATCATAATCATAATCTTTTATTATTTTATCATTATTACACTTTTTTTGTAATTATTATTTAAAAAAATGTTTCAATTGCGTACATTAAATAATATTTTTAAATGTATAGTTTAATATTATTAAATATATGTTTGAAAATTTATAATGTAACTTATGCTTTATATATATAATTTTAAAACATTTTTTAATTATAACTTTTTTATAATTTGTTGTATAATAAACAATAGTCAATAATGAATAATAATTCAATAATATTAATATTTCGAACGGTGTTTAAAAAAATTGTTTAATATATTTTATAGCTGATAAAATTATACGTTTGTTTTGCATATCATATTTAGTATACCTATATAATAACAGAAATTAGCAGGTGCTACTCACATCACACTGCACGAAACCAAAAATTTTAGAGTTATAGTTCATATTTAAATTACATTTTTAATTTATAATATTTATATAATATAATATTTAATAAAATGAATTTTGATAAGTTGTATAACAAATAAAATTGAAAAATGTATAACATTAAAATTGTTTTTAATTTTATATTCGAAATTAAATTAGGTAAATAAGACTGTTAGTTTAATTTACAAAATAGTAGTTAAACCTATTTTACAAAAATCAATAAGTATTTGTATTTTATTTTAATATATTATATATCATGATTTTCCTTAAATTATATAGAAAAATAGTTCCTTCGCCTCTGCCCGACGCCCTCTTTGGCAAATATTTTTTTTTGTTTGTAACTCTCTCTACTGCAGGTGTTACTATTAAATTTAAATACTACAATTATGTAATAATTTAGTTTTCGTTTCCCTAATATTACCGTGACAGACTATATTTTAACGACGATGTGGAGTGGTGATCATGGTTTCTATTAGGAGTGGCTACCTTGTTTTTTTTTTTTTTTTGTTTGTTGAGTTGATCAAGTGCAGTAGATCGATTGTTTGAATCCATATTTATTATGTTATGTTAAATATATGTATCTAATAATAGTAATCGTGTGTTTGTGTCCACATGAAATAAGTAATTAAACAATTAAAATCGTATAAATTTAGCTGCATTACGTCATAGAATAAACGCTTGTTGTTCACCTTTGGCCGATGTCTGCGGCAGAATATAAAAATTTTGAATCTCGTTTTAATTTATTACTATAAATATTATTATTTGCTCGGAATTAATAGCATCTTCCATTAATTCTGTATGGAATTTTGCAGCTCTTTTTGCTACCCCAGATTTTAATTTAGGTATGATTAATGATACATTTCTATATAAATAATTTATAGTGAAATCAATGTATATTTTTGTAATAAAAATAGTAAAACAAAACGAGTTCTAAACTAAAATTATATTTAATATTAAATTCAGTAAAATGATAACATGTTAAAATGTTAAAATGATTATATTTGTAATCATCGATGAAACCACGGGGAATTGGTGGAGGAAACAAAGAGCTGTACAATATGTTAGAACTAGCACCAGTGAAAAGCTTTATTAAAGGCCAACGGATTCAATGGTTAAGTCATATAATGAGAAGAGGAGAGGACGAAATAGTTAGAGTAGCATTGGAATGGAAATCACAAGGGAAAAGATCTAGAGGAAGACATAGGAAAAATTGATTGACGTGGTGGAAGAAGACCTCAAAACTCTTGGAGTTGAGGACTGGAGAGAGACAATACAAGATAGAGATAGGTGGCGAAGGATAGTAGTGGCAGCAAAAACTATTGGAGAGTAGTCATGCCAGAGGGGAAGAAGAAGAAAATGTTAACAGTTTTATAGTGTTGTTTACTAGGTTAGCAATTTCGATATTTTTATTTTCTTTAATTTCTTATTCTTATATGTATAATTACACAAAATAATTTTGTTATATCAATTTTCGAAAAATATTACTAGAAAAAATAGGTCAAGGGAGGGGATATCTCCCATATCCACCATTTGTAAATATGCCACTGAATATAAATACACAGTAAAAAATACATATGTTTGTATAATTTAATTTAAATTGCACTTATATTTCATAAAAAAATATTAATAAGCGGTAAATTGATTATACAGACATACAGTACCACTAGCGTACGCATGGGAGGGGGTGTCAGGGAGATATGACACCCCTCTTAAATAGTTTAAATTTTAAACTTTAAAATATCTTTTCAAGTTATGAAACGATGACTAAAATAAAAAAGGACATTTTTATGATAAACCATTATAATTATCAATCACATTTAATCTAATTGTCCCATCGTACACATTGCAGCATACATGGTTTTCTAGATGCTGTTGACAAGTGCAATAAAGACCTCATTCCAAATGGATTTAAACTACTTTATACATTATACTGTGTAAACTAGAAAGAAGCTTCTTCACATTAAAAAGAATCAAAACGTATATTCGAAATTATGTTAGTTGTACCGTCGTATTGACTTTATTTTATAACTACATTATACTATACTATATTTATGTTATTGACTATGATTATATATATATATATATATATATATATATATATATATACATGTAAATGTTTTCTTTTCTTCTACTATATTATTTTGATTTTATTGATTATACTATTATAACATAATGGAAGGAGGAGATTTTTTTTAGAATGATAAGAAGCAAAAAAAAAACTCAATTCATGTAGATTATAACATCCCATTTGAAGAAATCTTGCGTTAGATTAGTTAGGTTACTGTACAGTACGGACTATATAAAAAAAACTTTCTGAATTATTTAATTATTTAAGATTTCTCAACTGTTATGTGTACAGATACACATTATATGTAATTATTAAGATTAGAAAGGCAATCACACAAATTAGTATTTTTATATTCTAATACTATATAAATATTTATAATATTTATTAATAGATTAGTAAATAATGGTGGAGGAGGGAATGTCCTTAAAATATTTTGTCAATAGTATTTAAATACTTCAACTTGCCACTGGATCGTCAATGATATTTTTGGTGATTCTTTACCAATTTGAGAAAGTCAAATTATAAATGAATAATAATAATAATAATAAATAGCTGTGTAGTGTACTATAAACCTATTTTTGTATTTGGTGTGAAATTATACTGTTATTAAATATTAATACCGTGAACTTATATTTTAATATCACCGAATCTCATATTTGTTATATTAAAATTTCTATACACTATAAATAGTATTTCGTTACCAAGTATAATTTATTATTGGGATTTATTTTTTAAATTTTTGTTTTGTTTTTTTGTTTCTGTACATCTATATATCGTTTATGTTTTCCTGACGACCGACCCCGATTTATATTCGCACCCCGTGCGTACTACTTCGTGATCAACGCTCTACATCTTCTTGTGAGACAGGGTCTCCCGAGGAGAGAGGATGTTCCGGGTCCGGCCTGGATCGCTGGACGTTGGTGTTGCGTTGACCGCGATAAATCCGGTCGCGCGTTAAATAAAGTGTGAAGTGTCCGTGACCGTTCGCGAAGTTCCGGGACTCGTGTGGTTTAAACGGAGTCGACGTTACTTCAAATCGAAATCAGCGTCGTGTGTTGGTGTGGCGCGTCCCGTTAAGCATCTAACCTGTTGTTTCCTTCGAGTCGCAGATGTCTTCAATAGCGGTCGGTCGATTACGTAATGTAAAATCACCTTTTTTAACATTGTATATATATATATGTTTCGGGCAATGTAAATTGTGAAATATTTATACAAAATATACCTCATAATATATTATGTTTTTATTGCGAATTATTAATATTACATTATTATTATACATAATTAATAATCATCAAATGATAAATTAGCTTAAATCATACATTTATTTCGAATAATTTTTATAATTTTTTTTTTTTATATACAATTTATTTGTGAAGTACAACTATTATAATAATTACTACATAATTAATAATCATTAAACGAAAATAAATGTTCATATAGATATTTTTTTTTCTCATAAAGTATAAAGAGTTATATAATATGCTACGTCTTTCCTCTAGTTAAACACTAATGTGAATTTACTTTATATACCGATAACAAAACCGATAAATCAGTTCTCATATTTATCTCACATATACTCGTAACATCCTTATCTCATATATATTTGGTACGTACAGTTTTACCTTAGTTGTAGTATACAGTCACTCGGTTTAAATCGTGCAGTGCCCAAAACATTTAATTTTTTTTTTTTTACATTTTTTTCATTCCAAGATTTATTCGTGTATAAAAAAATTATTTGAAATAAATGTATAATTTAAGCTAATTTATCATTTGATGATTATCAATTATGTATAATAATAATGTAGTATTAATAATTCGCAATAAAAACATAATATATTATGCAGTATATTTTGTATAAATATTTCACAATTTACATTGCCCGAATTGTCCACTTTGCCCGTCACATATATATATATATCAGTGGCAGCTCGCAAGTAAATTCATTAAGAAAACTAAAACTTTAATTAAAAAATGACAAAAAAAAACCCGCGTTTTATTATTATTATTATTATAATCGTAATCAGTAGCGCCGAAATACTTTTAAAATACTAGGGCAAAATAATAATAATAATTTAAACAACCACCTACCCATCCAAAATATTTTAATTATTATTTTAGTGAATACTGAATAGGTACAGTGTACAACTTGTTTTCATATTAGCTGTTTAAAGTATACTCGTATACAATTATAATACCAATACTATTATTATTAATTATTCTAATTAATTATTATATTATTATAGTTCGATCTTTATAATAATTAATGCATTATATTCTCACTAGTAAACCACATTACCACCACCACCTAAAAATTTTGTAGGGCATTTGCCCGACTTATACATGGCTTTCGGCGCCACTGATCGTAATAGCTTTTTTTAATAATAAGAATATATAATTTATACTATTTTATATTCTAATTCAATTCTTCTTTATTTTTTCTTCGGAATCACGACACGTTACATGTTTTCGTGTTTACAGAAAAATACGTGACCCCGTCGAGAACGGCAGAGACTTTGAATGATTTTAAGTATCAATGTACTATGAATAATATCTATACAATCTATCCTCGGTCCTCCGCATTGTCATGCAAATGAAATTTTAATACGCAATTGAGTCTCTCGAACGACAGACTCCCCAACTAACGACCGTCACGATTATCGATATTTTTCGTCCGTATTATTATTGTTGTTCATTAGGGCTAGGAAAACGAAGCACTAAAAACATACAATAAAAGAGTGCTACAAAAAAAAAAGGTTTTTAACCAGGAAAATGCAACTAAAAAAGACTTGAATATTTTTAAGTTTAGCCGAAAAATATTTTTAATATCAAACAAATTATTTATTAAACAAATTTTTATAAGTTCACATCAATTAATTCTTAGATCAACTATACGGCTCATTACGTCTGAAGTCCAGACTTGAAGACAGTCAACGTATTACGTAACCACTACTCCCCACTCGGTAATCACTTTGACAAAATCTAAGAATCTATTTTCATAAATATTTTCCGATAAGGCGATAATATACCATTACGAAATCACGAAATATATATAATAAATAATAATACAATTGAAATAAATTAATAAATAATAATTTAGATAAATAATGTTTTAAAAATGTTAAATATGCGTATAATGAACAAAAACTAATTAAAAAGCTAATAAACTGGCAAAAAGTAGCAAAAAAAGCATTTATTTATGAATATCTTAAGAAAATGCAAAAAAGTAAAAACAAAATTGCATATTTGAACTCTGTGATGAATGAATCGAATTTTGTTTTTGATTGGAGTACTATGAAAGAAAATGCAAAGGCTACAAAATCCTAGCCTTGTTGATCATTATTAATGTAAAAATAGAATACAAAATATTATATTATCAATATTAATATCGAAAAAACCATAAAAATAATTTTCAAAATGAATAAAAATATTAAATTATAATACAATTTCCCAATTTCTTCAAAGTTCTTGATTGCGTTACTACTTTTTTTTTATTGTGAGTCTCAAAGACTCTTCTGACGAGCCGCCACTGATTACAACGAAATTCATGTTTAAAGATGTACAGTTTGTTATTTGTACTTAGTGAGCGCCTACAATAAATTATTATGAGATAGATAATAATAATAATAATAATAACGGTTTTAAAATACGTTATATTAAACTTAATAAATTTATGTGTCAGCCCATTATGGCACATTAAGATAATAAGCCTTCATTATTAAATATCCATTAATACCCAAAAATGTTCTTAATTTGTTTTTTCAATGCGAGTTATCGAACCAAATACCAATTTGATAGCGAACATATCTAATACGTTATTTATTTATATAGATCCACCATTCACATAATATAGAAGATCGGAAATAATATTAAAAATAAAAAATAATTTTAAAAAAAACAAAATATAAAGTAATTTTTTTAGTCTCATCACTACAAAAATTGAAGTTTTAAGTATCAAAAATTTTTATTAACACATTAAAATTGATAAAAAATATAATATAAATAAAATATTGTTTCAAATATATGTAAAAAAAAATTGAGTTAAATACTTATAATATCAAAAGTTGATACAAACACAATTTATTATTTGTCGGAACATTATGGTATAAAAAAAAGTTTATGTAAATATTAATAATATCGGTTTATATTATATTATTAATAATAACATAGTTTAATTGTTAAGATCAATTCGTTGTAAATTTAATATACATCAAAAAATATTTTTTTAATAATATTTGAAAGAGTGATTCAAATTAATGTTTTAAGAATGAAAAGAAAAAATGAAAAAAACAGCGGTCACCCATCCAAATAGTATATTTTAGAGACAGTTTAACCGCGGTGGATGATGCGTAGATCATCTTGCAGCCACCGAATATTAGAAGGATGCAGGAATAATATTATAATAAAATATAATACAGTTGCATTTGTAATTTATTATTTTATGTAAAAATTTAAATAGTACAATAAAGGGGGAATGTCTATCTAATTTTTTTCTTGTGTTAAATTTATAATCCAACCGATAAAAATGTTTATTATTAATGACACGTGATGAGGAAAACAAATGCGATATAATCAATATTAATAATATTATTGGTATTGTAATTTTAAAACCAACACAATATTCTCACTTCTCTCAGAATCTAAAATAGTATAGTAGGTACAAAAACAAAAATTTTCCTGGTCGATATACGCGATGGTCGTACGCATAAATTATATGCATAATATACGTGTTTGAAACGAACGCATTAAAGTAATCGAGTCATGGCCGTACCTGTGGAGGGGAGGGTTTCGGGTCCAAACCCCTCCCTCGCGTCGTATTGTACAAAACACATATTATTTCGTATGTTTATAAATTACGATTATTAATTAATATGGAAATATTCAACAAATGCCAATCATCATTATATTATGAACACCGGAGATCAGAACATTATGAAATAATAGTCTATTAAAAATTATGTTATTATTATAATATTGGATATTATCGTGTTGTTAGTTGTTAATTTGTTATTTTATAATACCTAGTCATCCATCACCTCTACCATTCCTCTGCGACACCTTCCGACGAACCTTACACAGTGCTTGAATTTACAGTGAACTTCATTGCAAGAAAACATTTAGAAACGATTGATTGATTTTCTGACTAAGTATAGAGTTTTGGCTTTTTTTCCAAAAATGTTTAATGTTTCCTGCAATTTTTGGTTTATTGGTTTGACAATTTTATCGAAGTCTAGACATATACTATTTAATCTTTTTACAAAATATTTTGATTATCGCGTCTGACAATTGTTTTCTATAAGCTTTTAAGTTCTTGAAAATTGGCAAAATTACGGTTTCATTTTTTTATTTCTTGATAACTAATTAAGTTTAGATCGTAAGAACTTGAAATTTATTTTAAATATTTACATTCGTAATTTACACACGTGGTAAAATTTTGGAACGGATTATCAGTATAATATTGTAATATATTAAGTCTCGTTTTCAAACAGTCAAAATGACGTCCGTTTTGAGTGGCGCAACTAGTGCTCAAATACAATATAACTGAAGAATTAATTTAAAACCAAACCTATGATATTTAATTTATTATAATTAAAAATGCAATATAATGAACCCCTCTTTCATAATTCTTAGGTACAACCCTAAATTGAGTGTGGAATTACAATTAATTATTGCCGTTTATTATTGGGGGAATAACGTCAACTGAGACCAAAATTAAAATTAAAATTAACTGTTAACTTTTAATTTCACTTAAACATTTCTTAAATAATTTACGTTAACGAGTTAAAAAAATTAATTAACTTATCCAGTTATGGATATTTGGAGACCAGCCTTTAGAACTATACGTTTTATATGCTTGAACAATTGGATTTGATGTGAAAACATCAAAATTATAATAATAATTATATTTATTATTATAAATTATTATATTAAAATATTATAAAATCGACAAAAATTGTAATTATAATAATGTCTCATGTTGGAAGATTAAATCTACAATACCAAACGTGAAGTTATAAAAAATGGATAGTTTTGTTAAAAAAAACCTAAAAATCCAAGAAAAGTACCAAAAAATGTAGAACACTAATTTGAAAATTTTACCAACACAATAGGTATTTAAAATAAAAATATTTTGACAGCATGTTCTATATATAATAATAACATATTATTTTATTCAACCACTATAATTTCATGATCGTAGTAAGTTAGAAAGAGTATTGCTTTCTGTTTTATATGACATAAAATGAAAAATACTTATTAAAAAATTCGTTGGTATAATTATTATATATGATATGATTATTATAGATCTATATTATATTGATCATCAGTTGGTAATAATAAAAGTAGAATTTTAATAAAAAAATTAATTTCATACAAAACTATTTTGAAAAGTCATTAAAACTTTAAAAACTATTTAAAAATGTCTGTTTTATTCCAATTATACATGCAAATTATTAAAATATTTTCAGTCGGGCGTCGACTACTATTTTGAATATTACAAAATTCAATTATATGTTTAAATATGATGTCTTCCGAATGAAATTTATATTATCAAAACTATAGTTTTTTCATTAGGTTTTAGAATATATTTTATTTTATTTTTGTCTATGATCTTATACATATTTTTGATATTATTATAGACAACAAATAATTATCCCAATTTATCATGAAAGAAGTGTCAATTAAACATATTTAATGTTAAAATATATAGTTAATATAGAGAACAGAACGTGTTGGAAAAAAAAAACGATTAACGAAAACTATATAAGCCGTTGATCATAAAAATACATTTAAAGGATATTCCATAAATTTTAAATTTAAATAATAAAATAGCTATTATCCAGTCAAAAATTACACAAGCGCCTATATAGGTAATTAAATTAATTTACAGTAAAATTCTCACCTCAAATAATGTGTCATACTAACTATAAAAATATAATATTTGAAACATCCATCGTATTAGGGGAGAATTTCGCAACAAAATATCTTCACGTGATGGGTTGTTAAGCCCGAAAGTTCAGAGTAATATCAGAAATAATATTTATTCTTTCAACTTTTTATAATCATGACTAAAATAAAAAGTATATATTATGAATATTTTTATACAAATAATTCGTATTTGGAATAATAATTGTTTGTCAAGTTCCTTGCAAATACGTGTTGAATTTGAATTTTTTTTTTTAATTTTAAAACTTATCTGATATTCTGATAAAAGTCAATACAATTTATTCACTTTTCACTCATTTATGTTAACTGATATATACTAATGTAGTAATGTGATTTAAGGTAAGAAATTTATCGCATTTGCATCATACATATTTTGCATTATTACCGAGTAAAATGAAAATTCGTGTTACGATAATACAAGTTTGTTTATGAAAATATTTACAATTTTGAGCATTTCTTTAAATGGCATACATTTAAACGTTAGTTTTCTGATTGTATATGAATACATCGTTTGAGTAAAATTATCGAAGTTTATGTTTTAACCAGTTTAAAAAAAATTTTATACGAAAATAAAAGTGTTTCGAATAGTCTCCAATAATTCGACAATAATATTTGCGAATTATAAGTGGTAAATAAAAATACTGCAACAGATGGATTGCCAGAGTATTTATCTTTTCAAAATATAATTTTATATTAAATGTGCACCAATTACGTCAGTTGACGTCTGAAATCTGATATCTTTTGAGTTTAAGAACACAGAAAAGTCATTTATCGTCTAGCGTAACGCTATAATTAATTACATAATAATTTAATTTTTTTTATAAAAATATTAATTATATGTATTAAAATTAAAATCTTGTTGTTTCTCAAAATATATCAATTAATATGTCGTAAAATTTTCAGGAGGGTTTGAACACACAACATACGTGTTGAATGTCAAAATTTTAGACTCTAGGACGTTTTTGTTCGACAAAAAACAAAAAAAATTTTTTGCATTCAACACGTGACTTTAATAATATCGGTTATGAGCACCTGATTAGCTCTTAAAATTATCATTTTGGTGTTTTGAACACCTTATCACCAACACCACCTAATCACCATATCACCAACACCCGAAACCCAAGTGCAAATCCTTGTCGTAAATTATCTAAATACCAAAGTATAAATATTTTAAAATATACAAATTAGTTCAATGTAAAATAATATATATATATATTCTTACAAAATATGAACAAATTATTTTATGTTATAGGACAAATTTAACATTAGTAAATAATATGTATTAGATAATTTATTCAGAAATATCCTCTGATATGTCAAATTATTCAATTTGTTCAAATAGCAGTCTGATACATAATATCAAGCATTAAGCCTTTACTCCCTAACAAGTATTTACAAATTATTGTTATGAAATATTTCAGCTCATTAACTCCATAAATGTTTTGTTGAAGTATTTTAAAGTAGTTTCTAGACAAGTTTTTTAGACAAGAGATTTTTTTTATGGGTGAAACGTTTGATGCTGTACCATTAGTTGGCGGACAATGTCAGCAATTATTTTTGCATAATATTACAATATATTATAATATAAGTTATATAAGTTATTTTGTTTAAAATTTGTTTATAAATATTATTACATAAAAAAATCACAAAAAAACAAGTATAATAAAATTAAAACTAATTCCAATGAAAAAAAAACAATAATGTTAAATAATAGTTAAACAAAAATCAAAATTAATGAAATATAAAATAACATTTACATTTACTTAAATTTAAAAACATAAATGTTATGATAAATAAATTTAGTTACCATTGTCGACTCTCACAATCCTACAACTCTAACCTAAACTTTCAAAAGTTCGTTAAACAAAAATATTTTACAGTTATTTTATTAAGCTATTAAACATAACATATAACAAACTAGTAATTATACAAATTATATATTTCGTAACATAAACTTTGCATATAATGCATTTCACAACCTTGCATTAATATTAAAACTTCTTTGGTGTATGTTTGTAAATTTGTTTAGCGTTTTACATTAGTTTTTAAGTAATTCTCATGTCAAAAGAATAAACAGATTAATCCTACAAAGCTTTTTCGTTACATAATTGTTATAGAGCAAACTTGGCAACCAATTATCATAATAATGGATTTAGTACCTACATCAATGCTGTCAAAGTTAAATTTAATACTTACTTTAACTTTGTTTACTTTAACTAGTATATTAAAATGCTGGTTTCGTACATCTGATCTCAATGTAAGTATATATATTAACATTTATCTAATATAACAAAATAAGTATTAAATTAATAATATAATTGGTTGTCGGTCGTATCCCCCTAATGGCTAATACATTAATTTTAAATTATTTACATAGATATTTTATTAGTTATCATAAAATATCTAAAATCAATTTCGTCAACATTACGATTTCCGTAAATTTTATCGTTTTCCAGTCGTTTTTGATAATTTTTCTTTTCCCAAGGAAAAACTTTTGAAAAATGAGCTAAATAAAACACCAAGTAAGTATATGCGATTTTCTACCGAAACATACTCTTTTCGTGATAATCGTATCATTATTTCTACTCAAAAAAGTGTCTTCAATCATAAAAAATTAATTATATTAGTTGTATATTTTAGAGCAACAAGTACAGTTTATTGAACAAATAGTAATCATCAAGGTATTCATGCATATAATATTAAATATATATTTTTAAATAAGTTAAATAATAAAAATTTTGGGTTTATATATTAACAATATGAAATAAATTATTTTTAAAATTAATTTTATTACTTGTATTTTTTTAGTGCCACAAGAACAATCACTAATAAAACTAGTAGGTAAGTAATTATAAAATTTGTACTTTATTTTAGCATAATTTAAATTTAAAAATTTTTCAATTAAGACTCATTTGTATTTTACAGAGCTCAGAGCCAGAAATCAGTTTATTGAACAGATCAGTAATAATGAATATGTATATATAGAGGTAAGTCTATATTTATATATATTTTTAATTAGTTAAATAACACTAATATGAAATTAATTAATTTTATTACTTGTATTTTTTTAGAGAGGAACAATAAGATCTTGTAGAAGAAAATAGTAATCATAAAAACTGATTTTTAAATTTATTAGTATATTCTAAATAAATAATTTATTGTATTATATTAGAACGGCAGATTGATGGTTTTGGGTCTACACTTCGATTCATTCGGGAGGTATTAATACATTATAATTTACATGTGCCATCGAACTTAATCGAATTTATAATTTCAACAATTTAAGATCAACAAATGTTTGAGGAAATTCCACCAAATGTGGAAACTATGTGACATAACGGTGCAGGTAATTTTTTTATCTAGTAATATCATATTGAAAGTTTTAATTAATTAATAAAGACAAATGTATAATATTATAGAATATTAATCATACTCAGAGGCGCAGGAACTATTTTTCTTGTGGGGGGGCAAAAATTTAAGGAAAATCATGATATATAATACATTAAAATAAAATACAAATACTTATTGATTTTTCTAAAATAGGTTTAATTGCTATTTTGTAGATTAAACTAATAGTCTAATTTACCTAATTTAATTTTGAATATAAAATTAAAAACAATTTTAATGTTTTACATTTTTTAATTTTATTTGTTATACAACTTTTCAAAATTCATTTTATTACATATTATATTATATAAATATTAAAAATAATTTAAATTTAAACTATAACTCCATAATGTTTAAGTATTAAGAGTATAACCATGATGACAAATTTTCAGTGGGGGTAAAATTAAAATTTGCTCCCTTACATATTTAAAGGGTGGGGTCGAATGCCCCTCTGCCCCCTCCCCAACTTCGACACCACTGATCATACTAGTAATTGTATTTACTTATTTTTTTTTTTTATAGTTGGAAAAATGAGAGATGTCATTTAATTCATTTTTTTTTTTTTTTGAATATATGACGTAATATTTTTTCTCGATCTGGACATTCATCACATACAACTATTCTAGTACGTACTACGTATATAAATATCATCAATTTAATTTTTAAGATATAGAATAACTTGTGTTTTTTTTTTTTACAAGATTGATGGTACTACAAACAAAATAAAATCAAATACATGGGAAATTATAACAGCCAGTTATAATGCATTAAAAGAAACTGGACTATTATACAGATAATGATATGTTCGATACCATGAAGAGTAATAGTAGAAAGAATAAAAATTTAGAAAAAGTAAGAACCATCAACCAATTTGTACATTCTGTAGTAAATCTATTATTTTATTTTCCAGGTTAACACTTACGTCTTACACATCTCAACAAAATATTTTAACCGAGATAGAAAATGAATTAACAATTGATCTTATTTCATCAATCAAATTATCCATTGTATGTTATATTCTATAATAAAACAATTTATAAATTAACTATTTATTATATTAGATGTATTAAAAATTATTTAATTTTCAGGATCTTTCTATAAGTGAGAAGAAGCACGGAAAAGCATTACAAATACATTACAACTTATAGTAGAGAAAAACCCGTCGTAGATATGAAATATGCCAGTAAAATTTTATTTAAATCTGCTAAATTAGATATAAAAAAGAAAAAATTCATTATTATAAATTGTTTTTTTTTTAAATTTAATTTTAAAATTAAATTAAATTATTTTGAATTGAATTTTGTTATGTATATTTTTAGAATGACACGTACAAAACTAGAGGGGGTCAATTTGAATGTGTGGAATCACCTCATGAGCGTGATAAAGATCATCCAGGAAGTTTATTAGTAAAAAATTACACTAATAATACTAATGTTTGAACTGCTGATGACCATCCTTTATGTAAGATTTAAGATAAAAATTATTAATTATGTTTTACATTTTATAATATAATATATGATAATTAGGTTATAAATTCTAACAATCTCGCTAAAGAAATGGATTGTGATATGAAAAGTATTATTAGGAAAAAATTTTCTGAAGAATCTGAAATATTGACAGGTAATACTAATACACACAAAAGCGTATTTATGTGGGGAGGGGGGTCGGATAGGTTTAAAACTTCTCCATGAGCAAAAAAAAAAAAATTGCTATAAATAATATTATTTTGCCACCCGTTTTAGATTTTAAATTATAATGTATACAGATACAGAACATGTTTATTTTCATTTTTTCGCAATTAATTTTTTTTATATTATAAAACGGCTTAAAACAGAGGGGACTTCAAATTCATGAAATCTTCTAAAAAAAAAAAAATTTGAATCTCTCCCCCTTTATAAATTTCTGAATACGCCTCTGAATACACAATAAAACAATATAATTTTATTTGAAAATTGTACATAATATATGTTATATTTTATGTAATTTAAATTTTCTATATTTAGAGAACACGGAGGAAAATAAAAAAAAATTACAATATAGTGCAAAACAAATAAGAAACACAACTATACCTACTACCTCAACATCTCCAAGTGAATTATCACGTCAAAATTGTTGCATAATAAAAAAACAACACAATATTTACCTTATAAAAGACTTAATTTAAAAAGATTGTAATAATTGAATGTATTAATCCAATTTGTTTGTGAATTTGTATTATTTTATTTTATCTATTTATTTTATACATGTATGATAATATATAATAATAATAATAAAACAATTAATATTAATTAATAATAAAACACTATTCATGCCGTTCTCAATTAACAAATATGACATTAATTATAATAATATTTCAATCTATGGCTGTGACATAAGCAAAATCAGTAACTCACAAAACTGTTAAGTTATTAAAAAAGTAGAAAGAATTCGATGCTTAGTTGTAATATTCGATATGAACTTGTGATGGAATTTGCATATTAATAACTTATTAGATAAGCTTCGTTTTATAACTTACAATTTAGTAAAAGTCGTGAGCCTTCTCTAGGGGGGGACAATACGGGGCACTTGCCCCCCTGGAATAATGTTATTTCTGCAGCAATTGGTAAAATTCTCAATAAGAATTTAGCTTCTAATAATAATACCTAATTGTAATAATGACGAAACATAATAATGTACTATAAATAAAATGTATAAAAAAATGTTCATTTATTTTTAAAATTTATTTTGCCCCCCCCCCCCTCCCCACCCTAGAAAAATGTCTAGAAACGCCCATGGTAAAAATTAAATCTATTATGCCAAAAAATACATTAAGAATAATTTACTGTATCAGTCTAATTTCCAATATTGTATATTAGTATGGCTGACCAAAATAATATTATCAGAATCTGCCTAAATAAATATACAGTTACAGGATCTACGAATAGAAATTATAGGAAGTTTGATGTCTTACCAGTAAGGTACTTACATAAAAAAAAATAGTAATAATGCACTTATCGAAACATGTTAAGTTAGATAATTACTACTATAATTTAGACAATAAATGAGAATTTAGAAATTATGATTTTCCTCTTAAATATACCAATAAATCTTTCGGTCAGTCTTTTGTAGACTATTTAAAACTAACAATTTTTAATTCCATGCCATATGAATTTTAAAAAAAATTCAATAATGAATGATGCTGTGAATATGTAGTATATAAATATTTATTTTTAGAATTGGAGAAGAACGCTTTGGGTATGTAAAGGCTGTTTGATTATTACTTGTTATGTATTTATAAATGTAATGCTATTAAGTCTATTTTATATTATGCATTTATACTTTTAAAACTATGAATTATTTATTTTATTTTATTTATTTGTTTAGATTTTTTATATTATCTCCTTGTTTTATTATTATATTACGCTATAATATATTAATTAATCTTTTGAACTACAATAACTCCCTCTCTCCAACATAGGCTTTTAAGGAGAGTGGTTAATCAAACTTGTAATTTTAATATTGTCTGTTGTTGGAGAAATTAAAATAAATAACAAATTTAAATATATTATCTACAAAAATTAAAACAAGAGATTCAATTCAATTATTTTTAACCGCATTTCCTACTTGCCTTATTGGCAAAGCTGGTTTTTCTTCCAAATCGACTTGTTGATCGTTTTGTGACATTTAAAAATAAAAACACACACGATTATTGCGGTTGTCAGAACTTCGTGAGACACCCTGTAGGTTAAACATATCTCCAGATTTCAGAATAGTGTTCAGAATACTTTTTAATTACACGCATACTTATTTTAAAAATTATTTAGTACAATATTTTAAATATTTTTAAAACTCAAATATAAATTTAATATTTAATTTATAAAATACATCTCGTCAAATTCAATTTCTTCGGAAATTCCTTTGTAGGTAATTACTAATTTGTGTACCTATATATATATATATATATATATATATATATCGTATGCGGTGCAATATGGTACCTTGGACGAGTGCCATTTAGATATAATATTGTTGTTTGGTTAAATGAATTATTTTAAAGTAATTATTTTTCACACAAAAATATTTATCATATTATTAGTTCATAATGCTATTTCATTATTTTAAAACGTGAGTATATTTATCACACTATATTATACATTAAAATGTAATATTTTAACGCGTAAATAATTATTAAGTTAAAATTTGTTTTTCTTTTTTCTTCTAATAAATTGTGTATAAAATTTATTAAAATTATCGGTGTGTTTTTTTTTTCCTGTTAAAAAATATTTTAAAAATCCACGGTACTCCGGTTTTTATACCTCGGTCCGTGGTTGGCACTTCTTTAAAGGCGTCACATCACTTTTTCGTAAGTGTATATAAAGAAGTCGAAACGTTACAATCATATAGATATATTACTGAATATTTTTTTAAGCATAAATGATTAAAGTGATAAATCATATTTTCTATACATAACATTACATTAAGGATGTCGGAGCGTAGCACATTTTAAGGAGTAATGTTTAGGCAATTCATATGACATGAACATTTGAACCGTGTCTGTGTGTTGTGTAGTAAATGAACATTAGTGTGTATAATCCGTTATCGTTTTTGACGCTCAGGTACGACTGCCTGACCAAAATACGAATTAACGATAATAAAAATAATAATTAATCTTATTTAGACATTTTATATGTTTGTATTTTCACTCGACTTCTATATTATATAACAGTATACTCGTTTTGATGATTCAATATAAGAGATATAAAAATAGTTATAAATTTTAAAAAGAACGGGAAAGTTGATTCTAGACGTTCCTACTTCGTCCCATCGGTCTTCGGAGAAATTAATGGTTAATCATTCGAAAATATGATTCTGAGCGAAACTCAATATAATACAATATATTACACTGATAATCCGTTTTAAAATTTATTACATATATAGACTGCCTATAGAAATACTCAAAAAAACATAACAAGTTCCTAGGTTTAAGATCGCATTAGTTATCATGAAAATCTAAAATTAATTTCGTCAAATTACGATTTCCGTGAATTTTGCTATTTATCGACATTTTTTTTTTCTCCTGAGGAAATACTTTTGAAAAATTTGAAAATAAGCTAAATAAAGTACCAAGTAAATGTAATTTTCAACTGATAGCATACCCTACTTGTGATAATCGGACCATTATTTCTAACCCAAAAAATGTTTTCAGACTTTTAAAAACAAACAAATCAGACATCAATGTGAAATCATAAATTTAGAAATCGTTTAAAAATAATTGTCTTACAATTTTCAAAACTGTTTAGATGATTATTTAAGAGTATGTAACAAAACATATATATCAAATTTTCAACTTAAAATATTTATGCGTTAAAATTTAAAATAATATAAAAAATACATCATAATATTCAATTCTACTTAATATTCTATATTTATAAAATTGTGACATATGACTTTCAAATATTTTGTATCTATGTTAAATAGAATGTGATTATACTTCTATAAAATTTCAAACTGCTAAACTCAAAATTACAGGTAATATTAATATTTTTGAGAAAAAAATTTAAATTGGGATAAATTTCAAATTTCTATATTTAGTCAGATAATCAATCTATCCATTCCAAAATTATACCACAAATGTAAACTATCTATTAGAATACCCAAAAACATTTACAATAACTTACGTTAAAAATTGCATTAGTCATAAGAAAAATCTAAAACCAATTTCGTAAAAAATCGTAATTTTTTACGTACATATTGCCATTTTTCCGTTACTTTTTGGTAAAAATTCGAAAAATGAGCTAAATAAAGTACTAAGTAGATGCGATTTCCTATCAAAAACATGACCTATTTGTGGTAAACAGACCATTGTTTCTACCCAAAATCGTATTTTTAGACATAAAAAAACATATTTGTATATCAATACATTCTTCGCTTCGATTAGAATCTAAAATAATACATCTAATTTTATATGATTATTTATTAATTAAAGTATATTAATATCATGTACTCATTAGTGTATATTTTATTTTTGCGTATTTTTTACATAAAACAATTTATAGTATTTATTATATGGAAATGACGAAAAACTGTAAGCATTATATTTTAGATTCTGAGCGAAGCGAGGAATGTATTGATTTTACAAAGACGTTTGAAAATTTTTTCTGTTAGATGTAATAGTCCGATTACCACGATGAGGGTACGATTCATAATTCTAACGAGATTGCATCTAGTTGGTACTTTATTTAGCTCATTTTACGAATTTCTCAAAAGGTTTTTCTTGGGAGGAGAAAAACTATCAAAAAATATCGGAAAATCGGCATAATTACGGTTTCCGTTATTAATATTTATTATATTTATTTCGTGATAAATAGTTGAGTTTTGAACGTAACGACATAAAATTTATTTTATCCAATCTCATAGGTAATTTAGACACGTGGTAAAATTTTGGAACGAATTATCAGTATAATATGTAATAAAATGAATTTTGAAAAGTAGTGTAACAAATAAAATTAAAAAATGTAAAACATTAAAATTGTTTTTAATTTTATATTCAAAATTAAATTAAGTAAATAAGATTATTAGTTTAATCTACAAAATAGCAATTAAACCTATTTTAGAAAAATCAATAAGTATTTGTATTTTATTTAAATATACTATATATCATGATTTTCCTTACATTTTTGCCCCCCCCCCCACAAGAAAAATAGTTCCTGCGCCGCTGCATGCACACATGAACAGTGTTTTAACGACCGGCCGCGTCGTCAATACTGTAAAATATTAGTATACTACTATATTTTATATAATTTATTTTTAGAATAAACTGCGGTGTACGCTCGCCGTTATCGGTTGATACAATAGTATAATCGCAATTGTTATTAATATTATTATTTGCATTTCTATTTTCTACTGTGACCTCCGGCCAGTAGGAAGTAGATAATTATTTGTTTTCATATCACTCGTACGCCTAAGCTTTTAAAGTAAAAGTTCTTGAAAATCGGCAAAATTACGGTTTCATTTTTTTTGTTTCTTGATAAATAATTAAGTTTAGATCGTAGAAACGTGAAATTTAACTATGTACATTCGTAATTTACACACGTGGTAAAATTTTGGATTATCAGTATATTGTAATATATTGAGTTTCGCTCAGAATCGTATTTTCTAATGCAATATCATTGCATTCAAATCTTAAATAGAATACACCACTAATTTCTCCGAGGACGGAAGGGACGAAGGAAAAACGTCCACAATCGATCTTCCCACTTTTTTTTTTTACTATTATATTTAAAGTCGCACCCCCACCACTAGCACCCACGAGCCGCCACTGCGTGTTCTACATTTGATTCTTAGACAAATCAATATTATTTAACATTAAAATAAACTATAAAACACTGGTGTAAAGGGAAATCATATCAAAATTATAGGAAATAACGAAAACATCCGACAAAGGCGAACAATAAATTATGATTTTATCGTGTGTTCTAAAAATATTTTATTCGTCCATCAATTCCGAACAATACTATTTTATATATTATCACTCTTCCGAATATTTTATAACGTGATATTATATTTTTACGACCGTAAAAAAAGTCGATATGTATTCAACAATGTTTAGATATTATCGTACATTTGTAACGATTGCGTTCTAAACGTTTGAAAATAAAAACGATAAAATACGATATTACGCGATCGATAGTATGATTTTATCAAAGGTCAAAAACCGCGTAGATTTTGATATTAAAGGAATAATAGCAATCAAAAGAACAGTTGCGAATGTGAGCGAATCGTATATATATTAAAATAATAATAATGTGAGGGGGAGTATTATTTTCTCATAAATTAACAATGTGAATTCTTCCAATGTAAAGTGCGTATACTAATAATAATATTATGATAATGTAAATGGATTTTTTTCTATTTTAATTTTTAAAAATAATTCGAGCTGTAAAATTTAAAATGTTTTTACAAGCTAATATACAATAATTTGAACTTCTGAACTAATTGAACTTTATTGTTAATTTGCATTATCTGAGGTATTAAACCACTATTTATCTACCGATGTCCGTTCAAATAAATATAATATTCCCTAATGATCTTCCTTTGTCATCGTATCGTAGGTATATTTCTAAACGTTGTATGGTCTTTGAATTTTCATAAATTAACTTGGTTATACGAATTTTTAATTAATTTTAAAAACAGTTCTGAATTTGTTATATCTCGTTGTCTGTGTTTAATTATATAACCAGATGTCTTTTGAAAATAATAATGTATGTATATGCTAAAAACAAACAATTTCAAATATAATATTTATTGATTTTTTCATTTTTCTTTATAGAATTGTGTAATCAATGAAATTAAAATTCATCTGGTAAAAAAACAGTTTAAATACTTGTCTTTAATTTTGCTCGGAAGTATTGTTTGTCTAAACTCATTCCAAAAACCGTAATAATGGAAATTCAAAAGTAAGTTTACGGTAAACACTTATTTTTAAAAATATAAATTGTAATTTAGTTGCAGAAGATATTATTATTATATTAGTATATTACACTATATTATTAGAGTTTATATTCGGTAAGATTATAATAAGCAATCTTGTTTGAGAGTACCTACCTAATATATTTCGACCTTTCTGCTTTCAATAATTTAACATTTTTCGTAGTTAATTATGTGCCTACTCGTTAACACTGTTCATACCAACACACGTAATTTTTAGATCATATTTCTTAATTTATAAAATAAAATAAAAAAACGTATAGATAGTACCTACTGATAGTAGGTGCACAAACATTAATAAAAAAATATAAAACTTTTTTGTTAGTTTTATTAATTTATAATATATAATTTTGTATTCTTAGATATTATTTCTGAAAAGTAAAAAAAAAATTTCCATTACAATTTTCATAATATTTTGTAAATATATTAAATAGTATAGGAGTAGGCTTCAATAAAAATTTCAAACCATTAAACCAAAAATTTCAGATATTATTAAATATTTTTTGAACATTTCAAAGTTCTATATTTAGCCAGAAAATAATGCAATCTATCTCATTTTACCAAACGTGTATATTACCTATGTTAGTACACAAAAAAATTTTCAAGTTCCTACAATCAAAACTCAATTAGTTATCACAAAATAAAAAAATTTTAAATACCGTAATTTTGTCAATTTTCCGCCATTTTTTGGTAGTTTTTCCTCGCCCAAGGAAAAACTTTTGAGAAATTCGAAAAATGAGCTAAATAAAGTTCCAACAAGATACAATTTGGAATGAAAAGGATACCCTATTTGTGGTAATCGGACCATTGTTTGTTGTAGACAAACAAATTATTTTGTTTAGTGTACAAATTAGTTTTATATATTTATGTTATTATAGTTTGAAATTATGTTGTATATACTAAGTGGTTATACAGTTATTACAAAGTTATTTGTGGTTGGTATAGAATTTCATGATTGTATTTCCGAAAGTCATTATTAAAACAACATGTTATATTGTTTCCAAAATAAATATCAAACTAAATCTACAAAACTGTTTTATAACGTTAAATAAAACTGTAGTTGACGCGACTAAGCTTGATCTTTTACCCACAACAGATTTATTATGTTGAATGAACAAATTCATGTAACTAAACAAACTTCTTAGTTGAAATATATAGTTTGGTAGTTACGGGCGCAACCTTAATATTTGATAGGTTTCTACCACATCATTTATCGACTACTTAAACCGATTTTTTTTTTCTGTGTACAAATATGCACATGTATTAAGTGAGGAAATCTTCTAGAATACTATTGATATAATAAATTTATAAGTGAAAAATTTGATTGCCTGTTGATTGCTTCTTATATTTTGCAAAGTTACCCTAAATATAAGTAACAAGTATCACATTCTAATAAATCTTGAATATAATATATTTTGGTTGTTGTATTCTTAATATAAATATATCTAATATCTACATTTTATTTTGTGTACTCGTATATATATTATTTTATGTAAAATTGTAATTGTAATTTTAAAATAAATTATTTTTTATTTAAAACTTTAGGAATTGAATGATTCTCAATATATCAGACACTTATTTGATACAAGTAATTTAGTAAATTCACCACTTTCATCTATTTCATCTAAATCTGTCAATACAATGTCTAATACTAGTATCTACACCAATATTAGATAAACTGAAGTTAAATATCCATCATTTGTATCAACAATCAACTCTACAGATTCAACCCAAGATTATGCAAAACAAGATTATGCAAAACAAATCACTCCAAATATTTTATCAAACATAAATTAATGTACGTTGATTGTGAATATAGATTTAAAATTATGATAAATGTGCTAATCAGTAAGAATAAATAAAACGAGACTCCTAGGACGACTCAGACCCCGATGGATTGACATAGTTTCTAAAGATTTAGTAATGATAAACCAGAACGCAACCTTACGCTATAGACAACGTATCCGAGAAATAGATGAAGAGAAATTTTGATGGCAGCGCTCGTCCTGAATGGACCATTAAGATGATGTTGGTGATGGAGAATATGTGATAATATATTGTGAAACAATATGTGAAGTACTGTAGTCTGTAGTCTACGACCTATGATGGCTATTGAAGGCAATGGTTTTCATGATATCTGTAAAAAAAATTGGGATATTGTAGCCAAATAATATAATAGATGATATATTACCATATCTAACTACTTTTTCCAGTAATATTATAAGTACAGCAATTTATGTAAGAAAAAGACATTTTTACAGTAAAAAATAATTACCTATTGTAAATCAACTTGTGACATGTGGACAGGTAATTGTATTATATTATTGATGAAAAATGGATTGTAAATACCTAATTATCTTTTGTATACTGGACAATATCCTTTGCAAAAGGTATTTAAAAATTATTTAAAAAATGATCAACAATTTCACTTAATTATCCGTAGTTGCAAATGGGAAAAATAATTAAAGTTTGATGAGTAATATAACATTTGTTACTGATCAAGGAACTAATATTTTAATTATAATTAAATAATTATAAAAGACTTAATTGTTGTGTCTATTTAATAAATACTATATTAAGAAATCGTTTTGATTTAAAATTGTTATCACATGAAAACAACAATGGAACAATACCCATGTAACCAATAATAAATTTAATAACAGATTGTAAAAATCTTGTCAAATTTATGAAAAGTTCAGGAAAAGACAATCAATTATCTACAGTGTTGGTACAAGAAGTCGAAACTAGGTAGAATAGATACTAGATTATTTATAATGTTACAATACACGTTGACATTTTTGGTGGCATACAAAATATAAATACTGCGCTTTTTCAAAATTTGATCGAATAATTAAAAGTGTTTAAAAATATATCAGATGAACTCAAAGTTGATAAAAAACTAAAGTTACGGTTTCCAAGATACGACTAGCCGTCGCGGCGATTGATCTCAACGACTGAGCTGGTTTCCTTTACGCGTCTAGTTGCGGCGGCGTTCCAAAAAATTATACATTGAACGTTTAATAAATGTTAATAATAATATCATCTTGAATTTATTTGATGAGGAAGAAGAAGAAGATAATATTATAATTCCTAATTTTGGAAATGTTGATAAAATGTAAATGGTTCGTACAAAAAAAATTGATTAAACCAATAATAGATTATCTTATTACTAACTATATGGTTTGTAAAATTGTATCTACTGTGTAGATTTTCATTGTTTATTTCCTATTTTGTAAGTAACTTCTAAACCAGTTTAAGCTTTAACTATATATTTCAAAGCTAGGCAATATGTTTAATACTATATTATTATTTGTTACAATATTAAATGATTAACTGTGTCGAGGGCCTTGGATAAATCTAAAAATAATTGCGATTGATTTATTATTATTTAAATTACTAAACAGAAACTAAGAGACTTTGTATAGATAATTATTCGTTATAATTTATACCATATGGCATACTAATGTGATTCTAAAATAACAATTATTCTAATTTGAACAGTTTAATTGTTAAATTACTTTATATTTATATTGTATCATAATTTTATGTCACAATGTAAAAAAATATATAATATATAACAAATTGTATTTTTTCATGATTAAGTAATGTGTATTATTATTAGTAATATAATAATTAGTTGAACTGTACTAAATTAAAAAATTTAACTGTTAATAATAAACTATAATAAATATTTAAAAAAAATCGAATAAATTCATTATTTTAAATTGAATTATTAGTTTAATAATTTATTTTAAAAAATAGGTAGTAGACCGGTAGGTATTTAGTTAAATTTTTTTTTTTTTAATGATATATGTAGGTAATTTAAACAAAAAATAATGATAAATTCACAATCTAGAGTATTATAACAAAATAATAATTTAAAATTGTTTTTAAATATTTGATTATCTAATTCATTAAAAATATTACCTAATTATTATTAATGTTTAAAGTTTTAACTATAAATATAGTAATTATGTAAATAAGTGATACCCGATTTTTATTATTAAATAATAATTAAGGTTTTTTTTTTTTTAACAAAATTAAATTATCGATCCACTTAGGTTAGTTAGTTAACTTAATATCGATGAAGAACATGCCATTTTTAGTTAACTAAATGATTAGATAATTGTGGTCGGATTTTTCCAGACTCCAGACACTATAGGCGCAAAAAACTCGCGTGGATACCCAAGGGCCAAGAGTCGATCCGCATGCGCCAAAACTGTTATTAATTAATTTATATTTTATAAATAGATATTAAGAGGACGTTATATTCACATGTTTTCAGTGATGCTGAATCTGTCTGTCTAATTTTGAATGTAACAAAATCAGCAACAGCGACGCAGAACATTATAGTTGTCACATTTTACTCACGAGTAATAGGTGAGTATCTATAAGTAAATTTAAAAAGAAGCACATTTCGACGGGAATGTAATATAAAATATCAAATTTTTACAATAAATCGTTTGTAAAACATCGCCTGGCAAAGAATAGTTACAGCGTGTTAAACAAAAAAAAAAAATATAAAATTTAATGCCCCATAATTTCTTTCCCCGGCGATATTTTACAAAACGGATATGATATTTCCTTCCAAAATATGCTCGTCTATAAATTTGCACAAAGTTCAATCTAAACGTGACGATCAATGTTTCTGCGCTGGTGTGATTTTGTAATATATTTCCCATTAGATTGACAAAGACTGAACGTGATGGTACGACGTCATCCGAAACGATTTTTCGCATAAAAGACGAGAGGCCAATTCGCCATTTTTACCCTCCCCCCTCCGAAATGTTCTTCACACCCCGAAACAATTTTTTATCAACTGACGACAGCTCAAATATATATATAAATATATAAATAAAAAAATATATACATACCGCGATAATATTGATAATACGTTAAACTTTAAACGTCGATATTATGTTATTCGGTCGAAATTCGTACAATAAATTGCGAACGACGGTTGATTGAGCGACGGCGAGTCTTACAGCGGAGGTCACAGAGTCGAGTTTTTTTCGTTCGTTTAGTATTCATTTATTCATCAATTCGCCGAACAGAACCTAACCGCTGGATTACTTAAAATACTTGTAAAATATTTATTCTTTATACCTGCATCGTTAATAATACATTAATACCGGGTCGTATCTTTAGGGTCATTTCAATGGCGGTCGAATGGTTTTGTCATGGGGGGGGCATAATCCTGATTTTTCAACATAAATTTTGATAATTGTAAATACCAGTCATAATACATTAATAACATTGTAATTAAATCTATTTTAGATTCTGAGCGGAGCAAGGAATGTATTTTTTTTTTTTATGTATAAAAACATTTTTTCTAGTAGAAATAATGGTCCGATTACCACAAGTAGGGTACGCTCTCTGTAGCAAATCATATCATCTCGATACTTTATTAAGCTCATTTTTTGAATTTCTCAAAATTTTTCCCTTAGGAGAAGAAAAACTACCAAAAAATGGCAAAAAATCTACTGTTTACTTACTATTTTAGTATTTTTTTATTTTATGATAACGAATGCAATTTTGAACGTAGGTAAAAGAAATTTTTTTGAATATTAATATTATAGGTAGTTTACACACTACGTACAGTTTTGGAATGGATTATCAGTATAAAATATTATAATATATTGAGTTTCGCTCAGAAACATATTTTCTAATGCAACATCATTGCATTCAAATCTTAATTATAATAAACCACTAATTTTTCCGAGGACCGAAGAGACGAAGAAGGAACGTCCTGAATCGACCTTCCTGCTTTTTTTTATTATAAATATATAGATAATAAATGGTATATTGTTAAAAGTATAGGTTAGGTACCCATTTCGTCGGACTTTTATATGAAAACGATGTCAACATTTATAACCTCGCCTAGGTTTCATGTAGATAATTTGATAGGTCATTTAGATGAGACGATAATATTATTCTACGCACATCCTAAATTTTTTCATATAAAAAATTCGTACCTACTACACATTTGTATTGTAGGATAAAAAAAACACTATACATCTTACACTTACTCGTGACTTTGCAAATAAAATCATTTTTTTAAAATAGAATATACATCTAAATATAGTATTTTTACAACATGTACTTTGAGCATATTGAAAATTCGATCAAAATTACTAGCTTTAACCCATAAATATCGACAATCGGTCACGTTTCAGTTTTTCACTATAATTGCTTGATCTCAATCAGGAGTTTCGATTTTAATTTTTGATCAATCGACGTCGTGTCATCGTCTATAGTTATGCACTTTACAATTCTATACACTGTATTATTGTAAGATACTCTAAGTATACTCTTAATTCATATTATTATAATTGCAATGAATTATCCAGATTTATTTATGAAATATCATTAATTGTTAATATTATTTTCGTCATTATAGATTATAGAAATCTTTCATATTTAGAAATATTTAATAATATATATATATATAAAATAATATAAATGTTTGTATAAATTATATTATATACTATTATCATAATACTTATTTACAAGTGCTTACTACTTATATCCGTAATGCATATTTATTATTTCGGACTACATAATTTGTTGGCATTTACTAAAAAAATAAAGGCATCTAGACAAGTACTTATACTTGTATGTTCGGTTAAGAAGTTATCTATAAAATTGTAGACGGGTTACCTAAAAGAAATTTAAACTAAAACCATTCATAATAATTATTATGTTATGTCAAACACGAAATAACCAGACAGGTAGGTATTTATTTCTATCACAAATAGTTTTATCACTTATATACTGTTATAAAGTTATAATATTAAAAAACGTATCGGCTGGTACAAAATTCTATCATATTTTATTTTTCAGTGGTTGGTAAATGGACTGGTTATTGAAATGTTTTGGCAGAATACGAGACGCGGATATAGTTATTTATTCTTCTGTCATCTTTGTCAAAACTAAAAAACTTTACTTAAAACAAATATTAAATGGGTCAATTTCTAACTTGATTAACAAAAAAAATTGTATTGAAGAAAAAAATAGACCCACCTAGACGGGTAGTTCTTAAAAATCCTATAACAATAATACACATATATACACAGCTAAAAAGTTTTAAAAAAAATTGAATAGTTTTTCTTTTATTAGGTAAGTATATTTTTCTAATCAAATTGTAAAAACTAGATATTTGATTATTTTTTTTAAACAACTACTATATTATTATTTAAATTTGATAGTCTAACAAACGGCTTAGTTTATATAACTAATGAGACGTTTAGTCCATATAGGGATCAGTTATATATTAAAATAAGTACTTATTAGTCATTACCTGGGTATGTAGTACCAAAACAAACATTTACGAAAAAACTTAATATTTTAGGAAATAATTAACTTTAAAAAAAAAATAATAATTTATTGTCAATAATAAATATAAATAATAAATAAAATCGGAATATTAACTGTTCTTGTTCTCCCATTTCCTTTTTTAGTCGTCGATCCAATTTCCTCGCGATTGTTAGCCACGTTCGAATCGTATTATCCGGCCAAAGGAAATTGTTTCTGGGAAATTTCGAAATGACGTTGAAAATCGATATTAAAAACGACGTGTTCGAGTAAAACATTATTATAATGCACTTTAACTGCGAAAACACGTTGTACATTCGGCCGACGATACATCGTTACTATATGGTAGCAGGGGCGGACTGGGAGAAAAAAACAGCCCGGGAAAATCAAAATTTTAGCGGCCTTATAAGAGCCTCACATATGCTTTTTTAAACACATTTTAGTATTGAAATTTTTTAATATTTTAATTAATTGATAATAACAAAATAAAATAACTATTGTGTATTTGTATATTGTATATACTCAAATAATTATTACGCATATAATATAAATTACAGTAATTTTTTTCTAATAAGAAAGTTCATTATTTAATAAATCACTTTTACTTTTTAATACATTAATAATATCATCATTATCAATTCCATATGATACATTTTTTACGACTGTCATTAGCATAAATACATCCAATTTTTCCTCATCCATTGAATTTCACAGACGAATTTTAATTATTTTTAATAGGGAAAATGATCTTCCACGTGCTACCTATATTAATAATTTAAAATAACTATTGATAAGCCATGGTCAATCAATGATATGCATTACTATATAAATTATATTTTATAAGAGCATTATAGCAGCATACCACACAATTTTTACAGAATTTATATTTTAACCTATCAGTGTTATTTTTGTCATTGTTTGCTTCAATTTCATTTTCAAATAAAATAATATGTGAGAGCCCGAACGCAAGTGTATTGTAATTATGCGACACCGCGACGGTCACAATACATTTATTTTATCCGTTATCAGTATTATCGCATACCCGTGGATAACCTAAAAACACAGTATAAAAAATGATATCATTATTTATACTGTGCTATAACGGGCCGTGTAATAATTATTTTCGATTTTATTTTTAAACTTGTAACAATAAGTTGTCAACAGGCCTAAACCGGCCGATCGCAAGCCGGTCCCGCATCTTAAAATAATCAAAAATTTGGATTTTTATGTTTTATAACGTTACATTCTTAATATTTTAATTCACAATTTCACAACAATAATATTAATAAATATATTTGTTCGAGCAGTGGACCACCGGGAAATTTCCCGGCATCCCGGTCGTCCAGTCCGCCACTGTATGGTAGGTTGTGCTGACAACGACGGACCCAGAGCCCCGAGACCATCGCCTAAATTCAACTTTAACCAAGATTTTATCTCCATCTCGAATCATCCCGTTTCGTTGCCCGTACATATTAAATACTGTATGTGATCACACCGTCTATTTTCTCTTAAGGCAACGACCTAAAATTTATGCGATTGTACCTATACTATATTTTGTAGATTTCATTTTGTCATTTAATCAATTTTTTGTTTTGTTGCTATAATTCGCATATAGTTATTGATTGTGATTTGTATGAAATTACAAAAAAAAAAAAAAATTAAAAACCGAAAAAACATATAATATATATATATATATTAATATGTGGATTGCTAATCGACAGACTCACACTCGGTTGCGATTAATAGACATTCTTGCACTGTTCAAAAAAGACGCGTTAACATGATTACGTTATTGAACGTTAAAACTAATAAACGGCGTATAATAATTGAATTACAAATAACAGTTGCGATTTTTGACGCAACCCTTATTGCCGCAAACCGAAGAGAGCAAGACCGTACTCATTCGGTACTGCTAACCGTACCGGGGATGACGTGCGCAGACAGCCGATCTTCCACTTCCTTCACGTCCGGCAAGTCCCATTTTCCATCCCAAGGCATAATTTGGCCAAGCATACAAATTCTAGTAGACATGACAAACATCAACAATCGATTCGATTAACAGGGGAAATGTTATGGGTACATTTTAGTCGATTTACGCTAAAAAACCCGTCAACTATTTCAACGGTTCGATTTTAAAAAATGTAAAAAAAAAACGTTTGAGTTTATTGACAATAGTGTTTAATGCCAAAATTTGATCGTCGTAGATATCTTAGTCTCGCTGAGATTATTTCTGGCATAACGAAATACCACGACAAACGTGCGTTTGTCGTATTTATTAATTTGTTATTAGATGTTCTTTGAAATTATTTTTAATTTAATTTTTAAATTAATTTGTGTAAAGCATTTTTTTTTTTTTTTTTTTTTGTCACGTAAACATAAATAATTTAAATACGAAAAATATATATAAAATAAACGAAAAATAATAATTTTACTAAAAATATGGTACGTTTATTAAATAATCAATGCTAATAATCTCTTTACTTTGCATAATAGCATATTGAAACATTCCCTATTGATAATTGACAAATTTATATATATTTCAAACATTCCGTTCTTGTAAGTGATATGATAAAATTGAAAATGACCTTTAACCTATGCAAAACAAACTTGTTTATATATTTATATAATATTTTGTTTTTAAAATCGAACCATAGGTAATTAATAGTTGTTACCTAGTTTAATATTTGTAACACGCATAGTTATTGTACGCTTATAAATATATTATAAATGTTTTGACCAAATGATATGTTTACAACAACTTCCAATCCCCTCAACAAATAATAGATTATCGATAAACAAATGACCGTTTTTAATGTGAGTTTAACAGTACACACAATCATAATATTAAAAAAAAAAAAAAAATAAGGTAGATACTACCTATCCATGGTATTATTTTGAAAAATAATCAAATAAAATGTCTAAACTTATAAACAAGTTTAGTTTAACGATTGAATGAACATTTAAAAGTTTGGCGTTTTCAGCACCTATATAAAACATAAAACCAACCGATGATAAGTAAACTTGTTAATACGTTCAAATTCACATTTTGAAAATCGAACCGCGGGAAGTACATTCGATATTTAACAGGCTTTTATCGTGTAAATCGACCAAAACATATTATGTCCAATCTAAAATATCATGCTTAGTATCGCAGCTCACTCGTAGACCATTCTCCGTACGGATGTCTTAAGCCAATCGTCTCCCACGATTCTTTTGATATCAGACATCCTGATTAGCTTCGTTCCCTTCTTCGATAATTTCGACTGCATTGTTACTAGCGCGTTTGCCGAATCGGGGCTCACCAACTGCCAACTATGTTTGCTCTTGACGTGTCTCAGCATGTGGTCCTCCGTAGAGAAATCGCATAGCGGACAGTGCAAGATGGACTGAAAACCGTCAACAAACGACGACACACGATCGCGTGATCGATTACGAAATAGTTAAAAAAAAAAATAATAATAATAATAATAATTTCAAGCGAATTTCATACAACATACCCGTTGAAGGATTTCTCCTTTGTTGAGCCGGATTATTGACGTTAACCGTTTTACTTTTGGATTCGCCGGCACCGCCATATTCGTATTGTATGAAGAAGCCATCTGCAATGCATTATAAATGTGTATGAAATAAAAACGGGTATTTCTCTGCGATAAATGTATATCATTATTATATTTTAGAATGGAACTTAAAATTTTTTTTAATTTTTTTTTTTTTTTTTTTTGTGGCGGCCCCTTATTTTTCGTTTTACCCCCAAAAAATAATATCTGCAAATTTTGATATTAATTGTTCGATTTTAAGCCGCACCCCCCGGCAATTAAAGTTCAGTAGTTTTGTTATTTTTTATGAAAAAATCTAAACATTTTACTTTTTTTGTTTTTCTATCAAAATACATTAAACAATTGGCATTATGACATTATTTTAAACCGACATAGTTACAATTGTATGTAAGAAATAAGTAATATCTCATAAAAAAACACTGTACACGTTATGCAGGGACATACCACAGAGGGGTGGGTGATTAATTTAAAAACAATAATTTCAATTGTAATTATATCATGAATCATTATACCCAGTTGTGGCGTCTTTAGGGGGTTGTCCTGTGAGTTAAAACAACCCCAATTTTTTTTTTTTTTTTTAGTATATAAGTGGCTAATTTCAAATTGTAAAAGTGTAAACGTAATATATTATTGATTATAATATATATATTAATATGAAGGGATGAAACTAAAAACGATTCTATATCATCAAACTATAATTATATTTTCAGAGGAAAGAATATTGTCTGGACACCCCCCAAAAAAAATCCCTAAATACGTCATTGGCTGTACCTATATGAAATATAATCGCAGATGACAGATTATAAGACGTAATAATATCACGGATGATTATATTATTATTTATATATTATTTAATCGATTTCGAGCTGGTTCGGATGAGCTAAAAACGTACTACTAAAATTCTTCCCCAACAGTATTCATTATCATATGGTACTTTCTCCTAAAATACTAGAGAGCTTTTGCACCATGATAGCATTTTCGTATTGATAATATTTTATTAATAACATAATTTCATTAAAATATATTAACTATTTTTAATTAAAATAAAAATAATAATACAATATTTTGAAAAAAATTAATAATATAAATAATATTTAAATTGAAATTATAGAACTGAATGAAGTTATTTATTTTAAATTAATTGATAATAATAAATTTAATTTTAAATTATGGTAGAGTAGTGTTAACTATAATATCAATATAATATCATTTAAATAACTTTGTTACAACTTATATTTTAAATTTGGGAATAATATTATTTTACCGATAAGAAAATATGTAAGTATATAGAACAATTTAAACTATTATATCCTTTTATAGTTTACAATTTTATATTATAATAAGTTACTAAATAATATAATTATAAGTAGGCACGTGTATAGAACACGAACATGTCTAATTCATACATAATGAATAACACTTAAAGTTCATTTTCAAAACCTGATATTTTATAAATTATAATATTTTATAATATTTTTAAGTTGTAGGTAATAATATTGTTAAAATATTAAATTATAATTATTCGACATTTTATATCTTATGTAAGTACTTTTTGTAAGCATATAAGTATTTAAAATAATTTCATAGATACATATTATTTTAAAACGATTTGTTGTGTATATTTTTAATTTATAATAACTTGAATCTTGTATCTTGTTATGTGGACGGAAGGTGGTGTTATTTACAATGTGCTCAGTGGTGGATCCATAGGGGGGAGTGGTTCTCCCCGTTCCATCAGAAAATTTGAATTTCACATATGTACATTTTGCATAATGTATACCTATATAATACGTACTAAACAAAAAATTATAGTCCCCCCCCCCGTTATCTTGGGTCACCCTCCCCAGACAATTTTTATCATGAAACGATAACTCCTTGAATTTTGATGGTAGGGACTTGACATTTATTTTGAATATTAACATATGTATTATATACTCGTGGTAAAATTTTGGAATGGATTATCAGTATATTTTAATATTTTGGGATTCGCTCAGAATCGTATTTTCTAATACAATATCATGGCATTCAAATATTAATTAATATTTAATATTTGTAATAAACCACTAATTTCTCCGAGGACCGAAAGGAGGAAGGAGGAACATCCTAAATTGACGTTTCCGCTCTTTTTATTTATGATAACAATAAATATTTAATATAATGTTCTTTTAACCTTTTAGAATGTAGTGTATTTTAGTTTTTATCAAATATAATACAGTTAAGGCTGTTTCAACACCACATTGGATTAAAAATGGTTCATGTGCTTGGCCCAAGAAAAATAAGTGGATAAAAATAAAAAAACAGAATTTTGCCTAATACATTCGATTTTAATTTTTATCCTTTTAGAGTACCTATTAAAAAAAGGCATAGGTAACTAAAATTTTTAATTTTTTGCAATATTGTAGCTATTTTATAATTTTATGTTATATAATAGTTTAATTTGGTTTAATTATTTGTTATAGAAAGTCATTTAGAAGCCAGATCCAAATTAAAAATTGCAGAAGAAAAATCTAATTTATCTGCAGCTGAAGATATAAATAGAAAAAAATAAATAAAATCACCCATCCAAGATCCTCCAAGGTTTGATTAATCTGAATATACTAAAGGTACATAACTTTATTTTATAAATAATTATTCTAACAAAATAAATTGCAAAAGTATAATTCTTTTGTTAACATTTATTTAATTCCATTGTACTACAGTTGAATATTTGTAAATATGTGACAAATTCTTTCATTTTTAATATATTTTATGTTGTAATAATAATTTTATGTTTTAATATACATTTGTTTATAGGCAATGGCAAAAATATTGGAAATGACAAAAATAATAATTATATTACAACTTACAAATGATATTATGGCGAGTATGAAAAGTATGTATAAGCATCCAGTAAAAAGGAAACTGATACACTCAACTATTCTTCTAGTGAAGGTAATAAATAATAATATTCTTATTAATGTATAGTTAAATTTAATATATATTTAAAATTAATCCAATCGAAAATATTATATGTTATTCGTTATTTTATTAATAATTACAATTATTTGTATTTTAGATAAAACAGAAATAATTCTCCGGAGAAGAAATACTTCTCCGTTTAATGTAACATAAATGTCATCTATAATTTCTTCGGGAAAAAGTTAGTAAATCAAATTTTATCGAATATCAATAATAAAATATTTTTTTACTAGGTCATAAAAAAATGATATGATGCTATTATATTTTAAATTTTATAATTATTACAGGTAATATATCTGTAAATAATTCTTCATTAGTAACTGAATTAGAATTAGTAACTTTCAATAAAACTAATGTAAATGAAAAACCAAATAAATACAATGAACAAATTTTAGGTAAGTTATTAGAGAATTAAAAATTGAAACTTTATTTTTCATAATTTTACATTTTTTCTAACTTTTATTTATAACATATTAATATTATATTATATTATTATTTCTTAAGAATTGATAAAGTTTAATACAAATTTAGGTGAAATTCCCTTTCAATAAAAATTGTTTCTTATTTTTGTTTTAAAATTGTTATTATGTATAAAAAATCGTTAACAAAACTTTAAGAGTGGTATTAAAGATGAATTATGACATGGAGACAATTGATAAAAAACAAGACCAATTAGAAACAATTCTCACAAATTTAATTCTTGAAAAAGATACAAATTATACTAAATAAGACAGTATTATTAATAATATGCTTCCAATTATGGACGAAGGAGTTGCACTATTTGAAAACAAATTATCTACAGATAATATTCAGATCAAATATTGTAAGATTAATAAAATTATAAAATATATACAATTTTACAAATTCAAACTACTCCTTATAATTATAATAATTATTTATCATTGATAAAATAATTACAGACTATAATAATAAATATTTATGGTGTAATTAGTTTATCACACATAAAAACATCTTGGCTTAAAATCTTCATAATTAAAATATAATAATATATTATATATAAATATTTTTTTTTTTTTTTTGCAGGTGTTGTCAAAAAAATTAAGTCATTCGAAAATTCTACTATTACAGAATTTTAAGAAATTAAAGCACCTCTAACAGTTTATTGCTGATGCAGCATTTCGTATCAATAAAAAATAAATTAATGTATATATAATTTAAAAATAAATTGTTATATTAAAATAAACCTAAAGATTTTTGTTGTATTATTATTATTATTATTATTATTAATATTAGTGAAAAATATTTTTTTATTCAATAAAATAATTTATATTTAAAAAGGTAAAATATTAAATTATTAACTACTATTATATGACTAAAATATTTTCAATATTGCCTATATGATATATTATTATATTAAAATATATTACAACAAATATAATAAAAACATTATTATAATATACCTAATATTATTCTAATAATTATATTATAATACAATTAAGAGAAAAATATTATAATAACATTTTTAGACTACTATTATTTTAATGAAATTTTTTTTGGCAAATTACGTGAATATTTTTTAAATATTATATTTACATTCATTTATTGGAAAATTAATATTATTTTTATATTAATCATTATAAAAATAATGTTTAAAATTGATAAAAATTATTTTTTTTTTGCGTTCTGGGATATGATTATGTCTCACAATATATATTTTAGTTATTTTATTACTAAATAGGAAACATGAAATCTAATAATATTGTAAACATATGAAAACAAATAAAACAAAACCTCATAAAACAAATTTGACAAAACATATTTTTAAAATGTATTATTTTGTTTTAATAGGTGGTACGAGAAAAATTTTAATTATTTTTAAACAAAAAATATATTTATTTTTATTAAAATTTTATAATTTCTAAAACATATATCGTTATATTAAAATATTATTATAATATAACAAATATAATAAAAACATTATTATAATGTAATATTATTCAAATAATTAAGAGAAAAATACTACCTATAATAAAAATATTTTAATATTTGAAAAAATATTAAAATAACGTTTTTAGACTATTATTATAATATTTTTTTAAATATTATATTTATATTAATTTATTGGAAAATTAATATTATTTTGCTACCTGGGTGTATATATTTATATATTTTTAAATATTTTATTGAATTCACTAATTACGAAATACGAAATCTAATAATATTATAAACATAAAACAAATTTTATAAAATATATTTTTAAAATGTATTATTTAGTTTTAATAGGTAGTACGAGAAAATTTTTAATTATTTTTAAACGTATAATATATTTTTTTTTTGTTATTAAAATTTTACAATTTCTAAAACATATTTAAAAACCAACGAGATTTATATGGGTATGTTAATAATGTGTCAATTGTTGTCTATCGATACGATATATTTCGCATAACGAAAAATTCACCGTAACATAACATTTCCATTTAGGTAGCTATATTGAAAATAAAAGTTATGGCCTTATACTATTATTATCGTACTCGCGGGAAGCCATTTTGGTTAGGATAGGTTAGAAAATTAAACGTCAATCATTGTTACGGTTTCGTTTACTTAATATACAGGGTGAAGAAAATATCGCGTTGGGTACATCAATTTTCTCGTCTAGTATGCACAATCTTAAAAAATGTAGTCTTAAATTTCACATTTTCACGGTGTACCTTTATATAATTTATAATTTATATTTTTAATTTTTTTTTTGTTTTTTTTTTTACTTTTCTACAAAATTTTATTGAGTTATGTAGTATTGTCGTCAATCTTTGTTAACGTATTTAATATATATCTTAAGAAGATCACATAATTTTACTATAAAAATGTTACCATATTATATAAGTTAGGTAACATTATGGATATTGAATTGTTCTGAACGACAATGGCATGCCAAACATTTTTCTGATCTGAATCAAACCACCTACATAATTTTACCACCCACCCACTTTTTATTTTGATAAAAAAATGTTTAATACCTACTTTAAATATAAAAATATTATATAAAACCTAACCCTTATGACCTTTAAAATATTTGAACGTCGATATAATATTACATAAATTATATTATTATATTACATTATATATTAAAATTATTAAAAATTGTCAATTTAATAGTCATAAATCATAATGGTAATATTAGTAGGATGTACCTAATCATAGTATAAATTATTTAGTTTGTTAATTGTTTTCGATTTTCGAATCGTTATACAATAAAATATATGGTTTCGGTGAATTATTTTACTAAAACTAATTCTATAATTATATTAAATCACCGAGTCCAAAAACTACACCGAGACAATCGCCTCAAAAAATCTCTCTTTTCCACGGCCGCTGCTGGACGATTGACGCACAATAAATAAGGTCCATTTGTAAGTGACGATAATATGGAAATTATGATCGAAACATTATTGTAAAACCGTCGGTTTGTGTGTATACCGTCATTGCAGGATCGCACTGTATGCACACAAAACGTTGATACATTTTATATTAATATTAAACTCGTTCGAATGCGGTTTGTATACATATATATTAAAGTAACAAACTTTTCGACGGTTAAATGCCAAACTGTATATATTAAAATGTCGGTCGCCTAAGGGATTTCTAACGATTTCCGGATACGTAAAACTACAGGTATAATAACTATAATAGTTGAAACTTGCAAACCGAGAATATTATATTTATACGATAACGCGTTAAGTCTATTAGGAACACGCTCGCGCGAGTTGAATAATAACGATTGTCTTTATACACAAATATTGTATTATTTTTTTCATGTGTACGTTTTAATTAAGATTAATAGAAAAGTAAAAGAAAACTGAACTGGGCCGGTTACATGAAAACTAAACGTAAATATCATAATAACCGCCAACATGGAATTATAGTAAATATTAGAAATGTAAATAAACTTTAAATTACAAATTATACGACCGATCATGCCATACCGAGGCATTCGACTGCGATGGGTTTGAAAAAAATTATCTAATCTTATTAATATTCTCCAATCTTTCCAAAACGATTAATCCAGGTACTTTTAATTACCTTGGAATCTACGTTGATAATCAATGAATCATACACTTCACAACAATTATAGATCCAACACTTTCTGAACTTGCTTCTCATCGGTTTTAAGAAATTCCATAAAAACACACGAATCTCTATTTATCACAATATTGTTTGGCACGTGGTGTTATGGACTACATTGTGTGACAAAAAGAATACATTCTAGGTTTTGGATTATAGGTTTACTAAAATCAATCTAAAGAATAAATTTATAATGATAGCAAAACTTTGAACTTTACAAGGTGGGTTAATTTTTTACTTTGTGTATAAAATGATTAAAATGCAATATGCAGTATGAATTGTCATGTCTAATTTTTAAATGTTGTTTTTATCTTTTTAATTGTATAGTATTTTAAAAAAAAATTCTTCTAATAATTTAATTAAATATCTTGAAAAAGCCAATGACTGTGAAAGTAGTATTTTTCAAAACAGCGGTAGTTCTGACTGGGAAACATTTAAAACAATTAAAAATATTCAATATTGCACACGATACCAATGACCAAGAAAATACAATGTCATAATATGGTTAGATTTCATAAAACCTATATATCTAGCGCAACTAGTGGTGGAGAGGGGCTTGGGGGGGCTTAGCTCTCCCACAATGATTAGCAGCCCCCTCAGTTTTTAAAATGAAATATACTTTTATTATTAAAAACTAAACGTGCTGTACTGATAATTTGTTTTATATACATATGTTAATTGCATATAAATGTTTAAAATCGACTAATAATGTAATTTAATTTTATAATGTGAAAAATGTTGATGTAAAACACATATATCCAAATTTATTTAAGTTGTTCCAAGTTGCTTTAATAATATCCATAAGTTCTGCTACATGTGAACGTTCATTTTCTTCAATGAGACAGATCAAAAGTTGGTTAAGTATGGGACAAGATAGATTTGGATATTTATCAATTTTAAGTATTGAAAGAGATCTAGCTAACTCTATTAATACTACAGCAATTATTGATAATTATTCTATAAAATATAGGCGAATTGCTTTAATATAATAAATTTACATTAATATACTGTATTTTATTTTAATTATTTATGTATCTCTGATAAACTCCATTCTAAAACAAGATGTGGAAAAAATATTAAATATTAGTAATATAAATTATAAGTGAAAGTGTAAAAAAAATTATTTTGTACATTTAGCACGTTGTGGTGAAGCTTAAGGGTATCGGGCACCCTAAAAAAATTCAGTAGCCCCGAGCTGATCCCTTTTAATTTTCAAAGTTTTAAAAATTAAATAATAATGTGAATATTAATTTTATCCATTTACGAATAATATTTTATCGTTTACATCGTTATATTATAATATAACGAAAACAATTTTTTCATATAAAAACAAATAATTAAATATTTCAGTATTTTTGGTAATATTACTGATTTTGTAAACACTAATATACATAATATGAAGTATTTATATTTTTACTGAGAGAGTATGCAGCTCTAATTGGTGAAGATTTCTCGACGATTCATTTTCCTATGAATTGATATAGAAAAACGTTTAGCGCATAAAAAAACATATTTCGAGGTTAAAAAATATTTTGTACACATTGATATGTTTTAACAATATATTATGGTTTTATTTGAACATTACACAAAAAATGTAAATGTTTTGAAAAAAATTCAAAAAGAATTGTGACCTTTGTCTACCGGACGCGATATCAATATATCAAAAAGAACGAAAAGACGCGATGCAATATTGATCAGAAAACGAATTATTTGTTGATTTTTTTTTTCGAAACAAGTTATTATTATTTTTTGAGTTTTATAAAAGTGAATTTTATGTATATAAAATATAACTATTATAAATCGTTACGTTTTTATTCGTTTTCTCAATATTTATAATACATATTTATGAAATATCATATATTTCCAAAAAAGAATACGTATGCATATATAAGATTATTTTTACGAAATTATAGAGCATAAAAATATCTAATGTTTAGATTTTTAAACGCATGTAAATCCCTAGTCTCTAGTTATAATTAATAGGCGGTGTTGTGGCGGATCAATGCTATTCACGTTAATATAGTTCGCAGTACCCACACACTACACAGACACAATCGTCAAACATATTTTCGTTTTTCATCTGAATAGAATACTCGAGTTTTTAAGTTCTTACTATATAAACTGATTAATAATGACCGAAAAAAGGAAGAAAAAAAAACTATGAACGATTTTTTTTTAATAATGTTCTAATGTAAATTCTAATATAATTTGTAAATACAAAAAAAAAATATTCTGTTTTCTTTATACTACATAGCTATTAGAATAAAAAAATTTGACGAATAGTAACAAAGCATATTATAGAATTTAATTACTTATTATTAGATTTTGATGTTGAAAATAAAAAATTTTGTTCTAAATCAATTCTAAAGTAGTATGTAACAAATCAAACTGTCAAAATGGGTACAAATAAACAGATTATTTTATATTTTCATTACATAGGTATCTATTATAAATTATAATAAATAATGTCATTACTCATTACCTAATAGTTATTAAATCATTATTTTCTATTAGAATGATTAGTATTAATTTTTGCTTAATCATTGCTTATATATTTTATCTTAGTCACATGAATACGATTTATTACACCAAATTTAGTCATTTCGTAAATTGCAATTTACAGATGACGATTCACAATTTAACGTGATAAAATAATAAAGATATATAAGTTTTAAACAGTAGTATCTTAACATTTAAGTAATAATATACAATAATATCATGATTTTATTCATATTTTACAGTCGATTAAATTCTTTTCAAATTTGTATACCTAATACTTTTATTTTTTTCACTTGATGAAATGAATCAAACCATTTTAAAAATAGAGCCAGGTAGGTGAATAACTAATTAATTTTTTTTTTTTAATTAAGTACATATTTTATGAAATTTTTAACTGACACTAAAAATGTACTAATGTTAAACTTTCCAAACTGAAAAAATAAATATTTTAATTTTTAAAATTTATGTTAATTTCATATTTTTATAAAAATAAGAGAATATTACATATAAGTAAAATTGTTAGGACATAAAATTTTTTTTTTTTATTATGTAATGAGGCTGAACAATTTTGGCTAAAGAATAAATTTCTAGCTACGTACCTGAACCAGAAAAAAGGAGTTCTAGATTACAATATTATATTCATTTGATAATTATTTAAGGAAAAACTATTAAAAACCTATGTAGATAAAATGTCGAATTAAATGTACGTATAAATAAAATCCCTAATATTGAAAAAAATTTAATTTTTATAGAATACTGAAAATTAGGAAATTTATCTATACAATGAGAATTAATAAGCTGGTGCGTCACTGAAATAGAGCCAAAATTTGATATCCTAAATAACAGTACTTAATCGATCTTTTAACAACGGATATCATTTTAATAGTAATAGTCTTCAAGTATAAATATGTAAAACTATTTTTAAAAATAATTTAAGTATAACGGATCGTACCGTTCGAAATGTAAGAAATCAACTTCAAAATGGGTTTTTTACTAAAGATCTGAAGAGGGAAACACAATCATCATGAAACAATTGACCATAAAAAAAAATCTATCTATAATTAATAGGTAATTATATAAAATTATTTACGATTATTGAATCGCATTTAATCAGGTAAATAAAAATGTATCGTGTGTATAAAAAATTATGCAGAAAAAATAATTTGTTAAATGGGCTAATTTAACTGCTTATCAACGTATTTTTAATTATTATTTTAATATTGGATGTCATATTCAAAAAAAGGATCAGTGTAGTGTTTATTCTTCGTAACTTATTCAAATGCAGTACAGAACACACTAGAACTTGAAAATGAAGACTTATTATATCTTTGTAACAGGATTTGATACCATTGTGACATTAATTTATTATATTATAAATCAATAAGAAAATGTAATTATTTTTGCGTAATAGAAAACAATTTAAAATAACATGTAATAATAAAAGTGATTTCATTTTAATTTTGTTTGAGGACCATAAATATTTAATTCTATTATTAAATTATTTTTTGTTCTTTTTTGTAAACATAGATAAAAAAACCATATATTTGAAGAAAATAAACAGTTAACAAATTTACAATTTGTAATATTAAATTACAAAAAATTATTATTTTGAAAATGTCAAAATATTCCTAAGAAAAACTTTTGAGAAATTTAAAAAAAAATTATTTTATAAAGGTACCAACTAGATCCAATTTCCTACCGAAAAAGTAAGTAAAATAGTGAAATAAGTTAAAGCGAGTATGCTTCGAAAGATATTTGTTTAACTAACTACTAGTCATACTGAAAAATATTATAATATTTAATAATTAAATATTATAACAATTAAGTTTAAACGGTTAAAGTTATTAAAGTAACTTAAGAACTTACCGTCGAAATACCTACCTACCAGACTATAGTTATTGAAAATTGTAAGTACGTTATATTTTGTTTCTACTTCAAAACCAGAGAAATAATTTTCAACATAAAAACGAAATTCAATGATTTAGGTTATCTTAAATAATAAAATACTAAACATTTTTTTATTAACAGAAATTTGTTTAAGTGTCTAACTATGTTAGCGATGTAACTATAACACTAATTAAAGATATTCTATAAACGTGTTTTGATAAGATAAATTCTTGGTTTTCTATTGTATGCTAATTGTTACAGAATTTTGACACCATTGGTTGATAATTCGTCAAAAACGATAAAAATTGTTGATTAAACATTTTTTATTTATTTTTTATCTTTCAATTAAATTAATAAATTTACAATTTTTCTCTATTTTTGTAACGAGCATGGGGAGGAGAATAAAGAAGTCATATTCCCTTGATCTATTTTTATGAATATTAATATTTTTGTATACTACTATACTTTTGTTATTGATTAGCACATTACTATAAATCTACAACGTACCACGAAAAGATAGTTGTTGAAGATTTAGAAGCTAGATTTTAGCTCGCAATAATATTTTCAAATGTAGGTATGTATAGTGTAGGTATCAAAATCAGAAATTTTTATAAAGTAAATATTGTTTGTACATACATACAATTTTAATTATGCAGATCTTGAGTCTTTTTACTACGGAATATGCCTAATATGGACTTTTATACAAGTAATCTTATAATACAGTTTTATTCGCCGAAAATTAATAAGAACAATAGTTTAGCAGAATTGAAAATTTGATGAACAAAATGATTAGAAAATCAAATAATAATTATAGCGTTATATGTTTTACAAGTCTGTTGTCCTTATCCAAATATAAATAAATTATTAAAAATTGATTTTAGGGTCGACCAAATGGTCTAACTATAATGATATATACTTAAGTATAACTCCATACGAAGGCGTGTTGGATGTAATGTCAAAAAACCAATAAAATTAGATATTATATCATTTAAATTAAAATATAAATAAATATAATATTTACCTATTTATATAAATATTATAATATAATTATATTAATATTTTAATATGTAAATAATCATTTATTTCATATAATTATTAACATATTTTTTCATATAAATATATATGCAAATGAAATTAAATATTAATTTGTGATTCTGTCATCTCCTCACTTCGATCAAAAATGCTTAGGACACCACTGGCAACGATGATATAATAATGATTCTTATCGGTGAAAATATGGGTAATTAAAACCGGTTAATGATGTCTTTAATAATCGTTTGTCGATTTCACCAACCGGGTTGTCGAAAAGTGCATTAGTTTATCAAATAAATGCATTATTATTAAACAATATCGCCAAAACACGCTTTATGCAGAACCAAAATGGGAAAATAAAAAAGATATTAAATATATATGCTAATCTTCATCGTAAACTTAACTCGTTCATAAGTACTTAATTATAATTCTTCGAGTAACGAATAATAAATGTTATAAATACAATTTTTGATTTACTCATAGATGTAAGACAGAGTTTTCGGAGATATAAATAAATATGAACTATTTTACGACTACACCGATCGTAAAATCGAAAAATCGAATCGTATGAAATTCAATTGAACTATAAAAACGTAACTACAACGCTACCTAGGGAACACATTTCTCAACTCCGATAAATCGCCAGCAAAGATTGAAAACAATATCCGACAGCATGAGCGCAGCATCTATTAGGTACTTTTGCAGAAACTATTAAAACATTAATGACCGTATCCTCTCTTAAAATCTATTCTTATGAACAACTTTTAAAAGTTATAAGTATAATATGAGTTTAAGTAATACTTTTTAAATTAAAGTAAAGTAATAGTGGTTAAACCATAGAAGAAGTACTGCCAGATTATGCTGTAAGATGAAACATAACAAATTTACATGGTTTTGTAATAGTAACTGAAATGTTAAAATATATTTAAATATAATAATGTTAATATTTCTTATTTCTAATATTATACTATAATCATATAGTCATTAGTCGATTAATTTTGTAGTTTATTCTTAAATTTCCTTTAATATTATAATAATTAAATCGTTATGGAAAAGGGAACAGCATATACTGTTGTAGAAAAAACACTAATTTAAAAATTAATTTAACGAAATAGTATAGTTGAAAATAAAAAATAGATGCAACTATATATTTACAATATTGCCTATACAGTACTCCTTAATAAATGATCTGCACCAACCACCTTAAAACTCAACGAGGATGTTAGCTCGATTGTTACAATACACAGTAATATAGTTTTTTAAAACTAATTTTATTCCGAAATGATAAAACATAGCGTCAAAGTACCTATTATGAAAAATATTGTTCAGAATATTATCTAGGGTGTGACATATCCGTTTAAAAAACTATTATTTTTTAAAAAATATACAGGCATTTCAAATTGTTGAAAATTTCATTTTTTTAATCTTTAATCTCTATTGTTACAGTTGTTTAATTCTAAAACCGATACGTCAGGGTAATATTGTTATCTTTAATTTTCATTTTAGAATTTTTTTTTTCTAAAATAACCCTAAACTCGATTTTTAATTGTTTTGCGTAGTTATGTTTGTTCCTATTGAATTTCTTTTCATTCGCGATGTGCTGCTGCAATGGACGTAGTGACGAAGGCATGAATTACTCCCCCCACTACAATTGAATATGAATATTCAATACGGCATTTCATTCCAAAATATTATATACTCGTACATAGGACGCATAGTACATATTATTATATTCTAAAATTAGAATATAATGAAATTGTAATAGGAATATTATCCATATATGATTCCATCACTGAATAAAATTTTTATTACTTAAAATTTAGATACCAATATACTATAAATAGATAGATAGTTTCCTTTATGAGAACGACTTATAGACTAATAGAAATATTACAATAAAGTTTAATTTGTACATATTTCTTTAACTAGGTTTTTGATCATTCCAATTTCACTAAGTATAGTAGTGTATAATATATATTTTAAATATTTAAGTTATAGGGAAATAATCGGAATAAAATCTAAAATAATTTACTTCAATTATTTCAATAAATCATTTTTCTAGCGTTATTTTCACGTCACATATTTATTCAACATTCATTTTAGTGTGCTTACTGCTTTGGCGCGCTTATGTGGCGCGATTGATGCACTATTTTCGCGCCACATTCACAAAATAACGGATATACATTAATTTTTTTATTATTAATAAATTTGATAATAATAAATTTTATTACTGAAAAGTTAAAATTTATATAAGATATATAATTATATAAATTATAAAATAAGAATCATTGGTGTTATTTTTACAATTGCCGTTTACAAATAAAATATTTAAATTTTACTATTTATACTATTTATACAGCATATATATATATATTATAATACAACTACATTGATATAAATAAAATAACACCCTAATATAAATATATATATATACATAAATAAGTAAGCGTTTTCGTTCCTTTTATATTTAAATAATTATTTTATATTATCAAAATCATAGACAATAATACAATTTAAAAAAAAATTGTTTTATAGAGATAAATAGGCGATTGATAACGTTTGATAATTACACAACTATATACATTTATTAAATTTTACAAAATGGAAAATAATATTATAAATTATGAATGTACATTTCAAATTTTCGAGTCTAGTAGGTGTCTGATGCTGAGCCGTTTCCACATAGAAAACAAAACACAAACTAGGTGTTTTTTCGTCAATGACAATAATTTTTAATAGAGTTTTTCATAATTATGTATATTAAAATAATAACAAGATAAATATAATTCAAGCTATGTTACATAATCGATTTTATGAACTATATATTTCTATACGTATTTAGGCAACCAGATTTTTATATATTAATAGTTTGTAGGCGCGCACGATCGTACGATAGATACAGAAAGGTTAGATGAACCGCCGCGCCACGCCAACCGTAGTCATCCCTAGGGATAGACTAAAATGAAAAAATATCAATATTATCGATATTGATAAAATGGAAAATTTATCGTTTGATATTGTTATTTTCTCCAAAAATATCGATATTTTGATATGTCACAAATATTTTTTTTTCGTATTCTTGTCTATAGTTTGCGAACAGAGATTTTATACCATAAATCTTATACATAGTATTACCATTGGTTTTAGAATAGTCTATTCTATAATCAATGGTCATACGTAATAATCATATATAATTATAATATCATGTATCCTAATAAGTAATATATTATTAAAATATGACAATAACATTTGAAAGTTGTATTATCTTCATATTTGATGTGTACGGTACCTTTAACATTTTTAAAACATACTTTGCATCCGTTTGTGTTTGAATCAATTTTTTAAAAATGCTGGACGTACTTGGAAGGTGCTATATAATAATATTGCACTCAATACTGTAATAACTTCTAATTGACCATTAATTACTAAGTCTATCTTTAATAAATAATCTAAAAGTGTGTTTGAACAGTAATAGCTGTGTCAGATAATAATTGGTATCTGGTGATAAAAAAAAATTAAACTATATACCTATTTATAGTTTAATATTATACTTCATTTTATTTCCATTTAAAATTTTTGTATACTCTTGAAATATCGATAGTAATATAAGTTGATATATCTATGATACCAAATGATATCGATATATTGTGCTCAAATATCGGTATTTTGATATTATCGATATTTTTGGCCCATCCTTAGTCATTCCTAAAATGCGACTCGCACAGCACGAACAAGATATATAAATATACAAATATTATAATTATAGACATATTAATTTCACAATATTATACACCTATATATTTTTTTCAATCAAAATTATTTTGTATGAAATAGATATTAGTAAGTTACCAAGTTATGTATTCCTATAAAAGAAATTAGTATCCAATATTATTTTTATATTTTTTAAAGCAATAAGAGTATAAATAGAATTCAGACTACATTGTATAAACGATTTTATGAACTATATATTTATATACATATTCAAGCCAGCCACGTAGTTAGGGGGGGGGGGGGCTTGGTGGACCCGACCCACCCACTTTTAATTATAAATAATACAATTTTTTCACGTGTTAGGTAATCGATTACATATTTGATTTGCTGTGAAAAATGTAAATTATAATATTTTTATTAGGTACACATTTTTGATGTTCTGAGAATAAAATCAAAGAGTTGAAACTCATAAATAGATATAAATAATGTTATAACATAATAAGTACTATTGATTAATTTATACATGTATGTTTTTATGTTAGGCATTCTTAAGTTATTTAGGATTGGGAGATAAATAATAATGTGTTATTGTGTAACAAAATTAATTATTATATTTTATTAATATGGTACTCGTATAATAATGAAATTGAAAATTCTCCGAGAATATATTAGTATCAAAATATCATTAATTACAACAATGCTGTAACTGGTTCCTATATCTGACACGCGCCACTACATCAATAACCCATTTATTTTTAGATAGATCATAGTATTCACATTTCATTATTAACTGTTTATGGTGTACTTGTTGGTTGCTATATTTAGCAAAATTACACATTTTAGTATGAATAATGATAATTCATATATTATAATTTACAACCGGCTGAAATATAAAGTTCGTAGGACATTCATTAGTTTTATTTAATATTCACTAGTCACTACCGTTTAGTTTACAATTTAAAGTTTAAAAATAATGAGTACTAAAGTTAAGAGTGGTGCTGAGAAACGCACTCTTTTTTTTTTTTTATAAAAAACAACAATGATGTAAGTACCTATTATATTATATTTTAAATAATAATAGAAATATAAGATAGTAATATAAAATTACTTATATTTTTAATTACATTTAAATATAAATTATAATTTATTAATGCTTTTAACTTCAGAATATATTTCAAAATTTTTAAAATAATTTTTAAATATTATATTTATATAATATATAATATATATATATATATGTTATTATCCAAACATACAATTTTTATTATTTCTTAATAGGTTTATAACAAAATCGTATAAATTAGCTTTATTAATTTTACCTGAACACATATTATTATATTAATAATTATTAATTATAATTTATTTATATAAACTAGATAAAAACGAAGACAAATAGATACTGTTCTTGATAAATCGCCACCAACTGATATACATATTACATTCATATTACATCCTAGTACAATATGAACCTGATTTGCCAGAACAAAACAGTGCATTATTAAAGACAATAACAGTCCCATTTCAAGGTAGACAATTATTTAATTTATTATACGAGTAAAATTTTATTGATAAATGGTGTATCTACATAATAATATATAAATTTATTAAAATATAATAAAATAGCTAAATTGTAATATTATTGAATATCTAATTACTAATTAATAATTATATTAGTATCAAAATGAAAATCTATTGAAATAAATTAATATGCTTAACTTTTTTAAAGATTTAATTAAAAATGTTTTTTTTTTTTTTTTAGATAATTAACCTGAAAAATATTTACAAGAAGAAAATGAGAATAATAATCCAAATGGGAAAGAAAAACAATCTGAAAATAACGATAATTAAGACATATTATTTTTGGATGATAGATCTACTTCTACTATCGGTAAAATCACACTTTTTTTTTAATGCCAAATTCTAATAAAAGTGGAAAAAAAATTAGCTTTTAAAAAAATCATCCTATTTTACCTCTTTTATTGGATGACGATAAACTCCCTTTTGATTCTATTAAAGTTTATTTTCAAAAAACAATTTCTATTGAAATAAAATAAATAAGATATATAAGAAATAAAATTATTTAAAATTATAGTATTAATATAATTAATTTATAATAGACAATCACTATTGTATAATAATTATATATAATAATTAATAAATAATATTTTAAAACAACGTAACTTAAATTTAAATGCAATAAAATGTACTGAAAATGAATCTATAATATATAATCTATATTATAAGAGAAATAAGAAACATCAAGCCAATGATAAAACACAAAATTTGTACATTTAAAAATTTAAAAATGGAATAATTTTAGTCTATTAAAATTATTAAAATTAATTTTACTCTTAAATATCAAGCGTTAAATTTAAAAGAACTAAAATTCAAATAATTACATAGTCCGTTTTTACCAAAAAAACAATTTTTTTTTTTAAATTCATTAAAATCCGAAATGTATTTAAACCGCAACATTTCAACATTTTGCTTTTTTCCAATTAACACGCACCAAAAATATATACATAAACCTTTATTTATATTATATTTCAAAACCTTTATGTAGTAGAAAATAATAAACTGTTTAAATAGTAACTTTTCACAAAACTTTTTCCATAGAAAAAAAACTACCAAAAAGTGGCAAAAAATCGGCATAATTATAATTTCCGTAATTTTTATTTTTTTATTTGTAAATAACTAATTGAGTTTTAATTAATTAATTTTTCGGCTAAATATAGCTTTGAACTTTTTCCCAAAAGTTTTATATTACCTACAATTTTGGGTTTATCGGTTTGAAAATTGTATAGAGGCCTAATCATAAACTACTTATTCTTTTTACAAAATATTTTGAAAATCGTGACTGACAACTTTTATCATGAATAACTCATAAGTCCTTGAATTTTGATCGTAGGGACTTGAAATTTATTTTGAATATTTACATAAGTAATTTACACTATTGGAAAAATTTTGAAATGGATTATTAATATAATATTTGTAAATATTGAGATTCGCTCAGAATCGTATTTTCTAATGCAAAGAAAAGTGTTAGGTAATTATAGTATTACATTTTCTATTTTTTTTTTTTTTTATTACCAAGTAAGGCATTAAATTTAAATCTGTTTTTACCTCGATTTATAGCCTACCTATTTTTATACAACTAGAAAAGAGCTCAGAAAAAAACAATCTAGATATTTTGAATATTTAAATTGTACAATAATATTGACAATTAAAGCTAAAAAATTGTATATTGTTTCTTTACGTAGTGTGCGAATAAAACTGTACACCAATCAAGCATCAAATCATACCATATTTTATTATTTCCACTAGTAACCAACTTTATGACAAATTATTTTTACGATTTTCTTTGCCAATTTCAATTAATCAAATTTCATTATAAAATTTACATTGGGTTTCATAATTTAACCTACTGACCAGCAATTTATTTTAAATTACTTTTATTAGTAAAAAATACTTACTCATATAAATCTTTTTTAAACAAAATTATTAAATAAAATATATATATTATAATAAATAATTATTAAGTAGATGTATATTTTAATCATAAAAAAAAGATTATAAATAATTAGATTTTTAGTAATTGTATCTTACATTTAATATTTTATAATAAATTAAATGTCTATCAACATGGTTACTTTATACACATATTATAAGTAATTAAAAAAAGAAATACAAATTTTGTTGAAAACACAATTGTATATAAAATTGAATAAAAAAACTTTAAAATTAATACACCAGATAATTAAAAAAATTATTAA